>SJXQ01004824.1:144140-165098 GCA_006408695.1 Aepyceros melampus | reverse complement strand
TATTAAAGCAAAAAATTCTTCCCCCCCCCCCCCCCGCATCATCAGCCCTTTGAAAAATACCTTAATTCATCCTCTAAGTGTGCCCAATGGAGTTGTTTTTTTTTTTTAAACCAGAATTTCAGCATCTTAAAAGGTCTGTGAATACTCGTGGGTAAATCACTGCAGCTTTAAATGTATCTGAGCTGTCCTCTTGAGCCATTTCCCCTGGGTCCATCTTCTTCTCCAATCCTCCATCCTGGCAAGGTTCATGGCTACTTCCTAGAATAGTTGCCTACTGGTATTATTAAATCTTTTGAAAATACTGTTTCTGGTAACTTATGTTATAATTCATATACTTTTCCTGTCTGCCATTCACCAAATGATGTGCTTATTACATCGTACAGCTGATATCCAGTTGGCAAAAAATTTTAGAACATCTGTATTGCAGTAACACTTAGATACCATTCAGCTTTTTGAGGCATCAGGTTTAAGCAAATTTTGACTGAAAATTAAATGCTTTAATCATTTTGCTACAAAACTGATATTATATTTTTATATGCTTGAAAATGATATGAAGTACTAGCAAGATTCCAGTCATAATAACTCACTTCCTTAACACTATATTTTAATTAGCATTGCAAGAATCAAGTTTTTCTTTTTTTTTTTCTTCACAAAATTGCTTCCTTGTAGCTGAGTGAGATAGCTTCAGTGTGAGAGATGGTGTGAAAACAATTCTAATGTCACAAATGTTCTTTGTAGTAATTTCTGTAGCTTTTATACCAATGTTTAAGTCCAAGTAGGCAGACTTTTTTTTCTGCTATTTGATACATCACATTATTTCTTGATTCTTTCATACACAATGATGCAAATTCATTGCCTTCTCATTTATGCTTTTATTTCTTTTTTACTATTTCACACAATTTTTCATAGAAACAGTATTTGACTTGAGAATATCATCAGCTGTTGGAAACTTTTTTTCAGTGTTTAAATACAAGAGCTTGCTCTTGGGTCAGCTGTTTACCCACAGGTTGAGTCATAAATGTGGTATCAGTATATGAACATCTGTTTTGTCTGTGCATTGGAAATCTTGTCTGCAATTAAGAACAAACTGGCCATATCAATATTATACTTAAAGGTTTCTTTAAGCAGTAAATCCAGTTAATTAGTTGTTCTGCCAAGATTTTTAAAAATATAACTCTGTAGCTTAATTCACTAAATGTCTTTTATGTACATGCCCTTAAAGTTCACAGTCTCATTCATCTCATTTAACCATCCTCCTAAAAGTTTATGTTAAACATGGTGAGTAACTTGCCAAGAGGCACAAACAAATGTAAGCCATAAAGCTGGTTCAAAATCATGACCAAGGCCAAATATAATAATAATGAAATACTTGAAATATTTTGAGAATTACCAAACTGTGACCCAGAGACACAGTGAGCAGATGCTTTTGAAAAGTGGCATTGATTGACTTGCTCAGTGCAGGGTTTCCACAAACCTTAATTTTAAAAAATCGAAGTATCTTTAAAACACAGTAAGTACAGTGAAAAATTATAAAAGAAGCCTAAGACATAGAGAACAGATGTGTGGACGGACGTGGTGGGATGGGGTGTAGGACGGGATAAGTTGGGAGATTGGGATCCACGTGTATGTACTGTGTGCGTTTGTGCGCGCTAAGTCGCTTCTGCCATGTCTGACTCTGTGCAACCCCATGGACTGTAGCCCACCAGGCTCCTCTGTCCATGGGATTCTCCAGGCAAGAACGCTGGAGTGGGTTGCCATGGCCTACCTCCAGGGGATCTTCCCAACCCAGGGATCGAACCCCAGTCTCCTGTGTCTCCTGCGTTAGCAGACAGATTCTTTACCGCTGAGCCACTGGGAAAGCCATATATGCTCTACCAAGTGTAAAACAGCTGGTGGGGACCTGCTGTGTAACACAGGGAGCTCAGCTCGGTGCTCGGTGCTGACCTAGAGGGGTCGGACGTTGGGTGGGTTGGAGGCAGGTCCAAGAGGGAGAGTGTTGGTTTAGTTGCTAAGTTGTGTCTGACTCTTGTGACCCCATGGACTGAGCCTGCCAGGCTCCTCTATCCATGGGATTCTTTAGGCAAGAACACTGGAGTGGGTTGCCATTTCCTTCTACAATGGAGATACACACACACACACATACACACACACACACACACAAAGCAGATTCTCTTCGTTGCAAAGCAGAAATTAACACAACATTGTAAAGCAACTGCCCTAATAAAAAAAAGTTGGAAAAATGAGGTGTGCCTATGTATAGAAGCATATACTCCCACAACAGAATGAAGGCAAATGTGAATGCGGCAAGATGTTACCGTGGACAAAAGGTGTGAAAGGAATTGTGATAGGTAGCTTCCAAAATGGTTCCCAAGATAGCTCCTCTCTATTATACATGTCCTGTACATACTTGTCCTTGATTGTGAGTGGGACCTGTGACCCTGAAGATGTCACCCCAGGGTTAGATTTTTCTATCTGGTCAGGGTGAAAAGATTTTGCATGTGCAATTAAGATGCCAAATCAGTTACCTTTAAATTAATCAAAAAGGGGATTCTTGTGGGTGGGTCTGATCTAAATGGGTGAGCAGATCCTTCTGCTTTGAAGAAGCAGAAGTAAGTAAGAAGTAAGCTTTGAAGAAGCAAGCTGCCAGGTTATGAGAGGGTTTGAGAAGGCCCTTGACAAGGAATGGTGAGCAGGCTCCTGGAGCCGAGAGCAGCCTTCAGTGGACAGCCATCAGAAAACGGGAGCTCAGTTCTTTAGCTGAAAAAAGCTGAATTCTGCCCACACCCATGTGAGAGTAGAAGATGATGCCATACCCCAGAAGCGAACTGACTGGCACCCTGACTGAGAGACTGGGCCGAAGAGCCAGCTACTCTGTGGCTGGACTCCTGACTCATATAAATATTGAGAACTACATGCATGTTGTTTTAAGGTGCTAAGTTTGTAGTGACTGGTTAGCCAGCATAGAGAGCTAATATGTAAACAGACATTCTTTGGATTCTCCTCGTATCATTTCTGCACACTTGAAACTGCACCAGCATGAAAAGGTTTTAAAAACACGCTGTCCCTTGTGGACCACTTCTTTTCCTTACTAAAAGGCTTTGGGCTAATCTAGGGTTTCCCCGGTAGCTCAGCTGGTAAAGAATCTGCCTGCAATGCAGGAGACCCCAGTTTGATTCCTGGATTGGGAAGATCCCTTGGAGAAGGGATAGGCTATCCACTCTGGTATTCTTGCCTGGATAATCTCCATGGACAGAGGAGCCTGGCAGGTTACAGTCCATGGGTCGCAAAGAAGCAGACAGGAATGAGTGACTAAGCACAGCACAGCACAGGCTAAGCTAACCAGCAAAACCAGTATCTCAACTTTTCCATTCCCGTAACTCACTTAAGACAAAAATAAACCCAAGGTCACTAATTGTCTTTGAAATCTTATATTGTGTTTTACTATTAATGTAAATATTGCACTAGAATATAATGGATTGGTGCAGGTGGTGACTGCAGCCATGAAATTAAAAGGCGCTTACTCCTTGGAAGAAAAGTTATGACCAACATAGATAGTATATTCAAAAGCAGAGACATTACTTTGCCGACTAAGGTCTGTCTAGTCAAGGCTATGGTTTTTCCAGTGGTCACGTATGGATGTGAGAGTTGGACTGTGAAGAAGGCTGAGCACCGAAGAATTGATGCTTTTGAACTGTGGTGTTGGAGAAGACTCTTGAGAGTCCCTTGGACTGCAAGGAGATCCAACCAGTCCATTCTGAGGGAGATCAACCCTGGGATTTCTTTGGAAGGAATGATGCTAAAACTGAAGCTCCAGTACTTTGGCCACCTTATGCGAAGAGTTGACTCATTGGAAAAGACCCTGATGCTGGGAGGGACTGGGGGCAGGAGGAGAAGGGGATGACCGAGGATGAGATGGCTGGATGGCGTCACTGACTCCATGGACGTGAGTCTGAGTGAACTCCGGGAGTTGGTGATGGACAGGGAGGCCTGGCATGCTGCGATTCATGGGGTCGCAAAGAGTCGGACACGACTGCGCGACTGAACTGAACTGAACTTGCTTGAATGTGATAATTAAATTTTATACTTTTTTTCTAGCCAGGATGATGAAATCAGGATTGAATCTCTCTTTCATAAATCTTCTAGAGAATTGAACGAAATAAGAAATGGCGGCATTCAAGCATTGAGCCGCAAAGATGTGGATGATGATAATCCCTACCAGAAAGGAAAAGCGAGGAGAGTCATACAGCCATCCCAGCTTTATGTCCTGAAGCACTTACTGCGTCAGATTTCAAGTGGGGAGATCTTAGTCAGAGCCTAGGGCTCTTGACACGCTGTCAAGACTGATGAGATAGAAATCTGGGGTGGCTGAAAAGTACTCCAGGAAATGTCATTGAGTTACTTTGATTTTATTAACTGAATACCAAACAGCATGTTTAGAAGGCTGGGAGAACAACTGGGAACCCTAAATTGAACAATTCTGAGATCCCAAAACCTGGGAGATGATCACTTTCTGATAAAGCAAAGCGGAGTGACAGTGTCTAGTAAACAATGCGTCCAGTAGAACCTTCAAGCGGTCAGGCTCTAACAGTGCAAGTACGGCTGTTGTATTTTGACCTTGCATACCCTGATCCGCTCAATTCATTTTTCAGTACTGGGAGTGTTTCTGTGAAATCACTCAGATTTTTCTATATAGACAGTGCTTTTATATGCAAATCTCTAAGCCCTAGTTCATAATAGAAAGACTAAGCCTTAATCTATCCAAAGAGCAACTTCCATAGGGCTTGTGAAGGAGTGTTTTTTTTTTCTTTTAAATATGCAACAGAATAGAAGAAACAAAATAAAACCATATTGAACATTAGATAATAGAACCCTTATTTTAAATCTGATTTTGCCATAGTATAATAATTATGTGAAAAAAGGAAAGGGATTTAACTGCTCTGGGACTCATTATTCTAATTTATAAATAAGAAAACTAATCGTTAATCCATAGAGCTGTTATGAGAATCAAATGAGAAAATATATATAATAAGACTGATATAAATACTTAGCAATCTTTCAGGTATCCTTTTTTTTTTTGTAAAGCTCAGCAAGAAGGATAGTGTAGCCTTTAAAAATACAAGTAAAATATTGTCAAATAAGAAATTTCAAACTAAATAGGAGCCACCCTTAAGAAAAAAAGCATTCCTGGAATTTATTTTTTGTTGTTTTGGTTTAGGCAACATACAAATACTAGATTAAGTTTAGAAAAAGATGTTTAAAATATAGAAGGTGAGTGAGGAGGATCCGGATTTTAATCAGAATGCAGATAATGAGCATAATAAAGAAATGAAAGTGGGCTGCAAATTTGGGTGTACTGATCAGTTTATTATCTCCAAGTCT
Source organism: Aepyceros melampus (assembly GCA_006408695.1). Taxonomy (NCBI): domain Eukaryota; kingdom Metazoa; phylum Chordata; class Mammalia; order Artiodactyla; family Bovidae; genus Aepyceros; species Aepyceros melampus. The sequence continues at coordinate 159,719 of SJXQ01004824.1, read as the reverse complement.
GTTTCAGAAGTCAGTTATAGCTCGAGGTGCATATGCCAAACATGGAGCCACTGGAAGAAGTTGCTGGAAGGACTTAATGGTTTTGATGGCTGTGTTCACTCACCAAATGCTCGAGTTCCCCAGGCTGGGCCTTCGCCCACCATCTGTATCAGAAGCAGATTGATCCATCCTTGTTACGTGAAATCCTCTTTTTCTGGGTTACCTGAGGTGCCTGTCCTATACTTAGTGTGATGATGTGATGAAAGTCTGTGTTAAAAAAAAAGTGAAGGGACATTTTTCTCAGCTCTTTGGTGGTTATCCTGTGTGCTGTTGTATTTTTGTAGACTTCTCTGTGACATGTCTTCAGAAGATCGCTTGCGTTGGTTCAGACAGATGACTAATTCCATCTATTTGTGGGCTTCACTTATTTCCAAGTGTTTTGAATGTTCATTATTTTCCTCTCAAGGGTGATTATTTTGCCTCTCCCCCCACACACTTTTTTAAAATTGCAGGTAGTGGAGGAAGCTATGCATTTGCAGGGAGGGGAGGGATACATGAGGGGATTCCTTGCCTTCTACTCAGCATTGCTGTGAACCTCAAACTGCTCTAAAAATTAAAACCAATTAAAATAAAACCTGTAACAAGTGATCAGCTCATTTCATGACACTGGCATGCAACAGTCACTTCATGTGGTGTTTCTGAAGGCGCAGTTCAAATGATTATCCCTTTTTAGACTCCCCATGGTTATTTGATGCATTATCATTCCAAATAGCTTGTATTTCCAAAGGCATTTCCTTGCTGACTTCCTCATCTTTGTGTCTCATATTTTTACCCATATTTGTCCATTTGGATGACTCTTATTCTGACATTGCATTTTCTTCTCAATAGCAAAAAATGTGATTTCCTTCTCATTCTCTCATCATTAATCCATTGTATCCCTTCAAATTTGGGGATGTCCTTCATTATGCATGTGAGGCTGTCAGATTTTTGACATTGTCTCGAATAAAAATTCCCTTTATGGGTTGATACGGAGGGTAGAGCCTAGCTTATTTCTTTCTTTTTTTTAAAAATAAGCAGTGTGTATACCGTGAGATTAGTTTTCTTGTGTTTTGTTTCTCACCAAAAGACAATGTCTTATCAGAAAAGCCTTCCTTCAAGGACATTATGTTTTTCCTCTTAAGGTTCTTTGCCTTTAAATATAGCACAACATAAAGCTTTCCTTGATTGATGGGAATCATATTACAGTTTGGGGTAGACTGAAGTGATGTTTCCTCAGGCATCATCCAGTATAGACTCCCCCCTCCATACCTCTAATAACAATACAGCCTAAAATAATTGCAGTAAAGCAACCAACATCTATTTCTTCACGTGGATTCAGTATATATATGCTCAGGATTTGCTCAGGAGGTTTTTGTGGTTTCCTTTCACATGCTGAAAATCATGACATTATCTTTTGAGTGCCTCCTGTTCCACAAAAGTGCTGACACCACGTGTGTAAAAGCACATGTTGTTGTTCCTGTTGAGTCGCCGAGTCGTGTCTCTTTGCGACCCCATGGACTGCAGCAGCCCAGGCTCCTCTGTGCTTCAGTATTACACAGTTTGCTCAGATTCATGTCCATCCAGTCAGTGATGCTATCTAAACATCTCATCCTCTGTCAGCTTCTTCTCCTTTGCCTTCAGTCTTTCCCGGCATCAAAGTTTCTTCCAATGAGTTGGTGGTTAAAGTATTGGAGCTTCAGCTTCAGTCCTTCCAAGAATTATTCAGGGTTGATTTCCTTTAAGATCAACTGGTTTGACTCCTTGTAGTCCAGGGGGCTCTTAAGAGTCTTCTCCAGCACCACAGTTTGAAAGCATCAATTCTTTGGTGCTCAGCCTTTATGATCCAGCTCTCAGATCTGCACATAGCTACTGGAAAAGCCATTGCTTTGACTATACAGAACTTTGGTGACAAAGTGATGTCTGCTTTTTAATATGCTGTCAAAGTACATATTCCCTGCTATATCCTTAGTGTCTCTCAAACCTGTTAAATTATGGTCCAAGTCTATATAGTAATTTAATAGCATACCAATAGTGCTACCACAGAATATTATGAGTTCCATTTATTCTAACTCAATATAAGAACTCATTTATCATATATCTTTTGGAAGTTCTCTTAAAATCTAGCAGATTAAGCCAGATACTTACATTTCTGAAGGTGGCAAATTATTACAATTTATTAGAAACTTAGTCATCTTCTGTGAATTGTCTTTAAAAAGTTCCCATGATGAAAGTGTGAGAAGAAATAAGTGTTATTCATAAGCATGTGACTGTTGAGATTAGTTGTAGTTTTCCACCTCCTGTGATGAAAAGCCCTGGCCAGCTCTGACATATAATAATGAGTTTAAAAACTAGCATGTCTTAAATTCCTATTATATACAAATTCCTTCATTTTTTTAATGTCAACTTTTCAGTTAGGTAGATAATATATATTTGTTTTCATGGATGGATCTTAGACGGGTTCTTGTAAGAACTGTAGCTCCAAAAGTGTCCACAGTCCTCTCCACCCCAAGATCTATGGATCTGCCCAAAGTGACACCACCACCAATCTTTATGGCTTAAACACGAAGAAGCCTCTATTATTCTTTAGGGCTTCCTGGGCGAATCCTCCTGCTAAGCAGAAGACGCAGGTTTAATCCCCAGGTTGGGAAGATCCCCTGGAGGAGGGAATGGCAGCCCACTCCAGTATTTTTCCAGGAGGAGCCCCATTGACAGAGGAGCCTGGTGGGCCAGAGTCATGGATAGCAAAGTCAGACACAACTTAGTGACTAAACAGCAAAGACAGGATAGTGAAAGGGAAAGCGTCAGTTGCTCAGTCGTGCCTGACTCTCTGTGACCCCATGTGACCCCCAGCCAGGCTCCTCTGTCCATGGGGGTTCTCCTGGAAAGATGCTGAAGTGGGCTGACATTCCCTCCTCCATGGGATCTTCCTGACCCAGGGACTAAACCTGGGTCTCCCTCATTGCAGGCAGACTCTTTACCATCTGAGCCCAGGGAAGCCTGCAGAGCATATGTTTAAGGCAGAGGTTTATCCTGGCTCAGGGGGCTTGATAGGCTCAGAGTCTCCCCTGGCATTCTCTTCTTGTCCTGACCATCCATGGGCCAGCACTGAGCCTCTGCAGTGCCCACTGGGAAAGAACAAAAAGAAGCTGGTGTACTGGCAGTCAGCTAAGCTATGAACCACTATTCCCTGTGCCAGGGCTCCCCAGGTGTCTCAGTGGTAAAGAATCCGTCTGTCTACAGAGGATGAGATGGCTGGATGGCATCACCAATTCGATGGACATGAGTTTGAGTAAACTCTTAGAGTTGGTGATGGACAGAGTTGGACATGACTGAGCAACTGAACTGAACTGAACGCAGAAGATGCAGGAGACTCGAGCTTGACCCCTGGGTCGGGAAGATTCCCTGGAGGAGGAAATGACAACCCACTCCAGTGTTCTTGCCGGGAAGATCCCATGGACAGAGGAGCCTGCAAGCTGCAGCCTGTGGGGTCGCAAAGAGTCAGACACAACTGAGCTACTGAGCATGCACACACTCCCTCTTGTCACACTGGATAATTCTACACGGGTCACTTGTACAGTCTGTGCTAAACTGCAGAAGTGTAGTGGCTGCTACTCAAAAATGTCCTGTGGGCACCATACTCAGGGGTTAGTCCTAGCGTATTGTGGAGACCAGCCTGAGCAGCCTGAGGTTGTAAAAATTGTTTCTAGCCCTGATTTGTTCCCTAGCCTGTAATCAATCTACCATGAGAGGCGCCACTAGGGACATAGGTATGAGAACAGTGTCTTCTGACTTCTTCAGGAGATTCCAGGGAACAAGGAGAAAGGTTAAAAATTTATTAGGGGCTCTAAAGAAACAGACCTGCACCCACGGGCTCTTTGTTTATCTTAAATCAGGGCTATTGTCTTAAGAGGAAAAAAAACACAGAGGGGGATCATACTCGCATCTTAAGAATACAGCCCCCAGGAGTCAAGCTAAAAGTTGATTGCCTCGGGCCATTCAACTAAAGCAGCATAATTGTAGGTTAGTTAGCTATTTAGGCCTAATAACGAATGAACCTATCCCCGATAAGGCCAAAGTTTGTAAACCAATCAAAACACTCCATCTCAACTGCACCTGTTTATGATTTTTTGCTTATAAACTGCTCTGTAACAATTGTTTGGGGTTCATCTCCTCGGGTGGAGATTGAACCCCGGTGCATCGGCTTAATAAATCCTCTTGCTAATTGCATCGAGTCTGAGTCTCGGTGATCTTGGCGACGACGGGTCCTGGGCAAAGACCGGGAGGTCTAACAGTATCACACAAGTACTGTTCTCACTGCTAGAAAGGAAGAAGACAGGCGCATCAATGAAATCAACTACCTAAAGCATAAAGAAACCAATCAAGTATTGGTTTTCTCCAATATGCTAGTGGTTACCATCACAGGACAGCATGGGAGCTGATGGAATAAAATCCAAAGAACAAGACCTGAACATACATCCTTTACTTAAACATTCCCTAGTTCTAAGAACCAGGTTCACTGTCTTTATAATCAAACCCATTCTTGTTCGTGCAAGCAGCAGGATGCAGGTGCTGCCTCAAAATTTAAAACAGAAAATACCAAGTTAATGTGTGTGGGGCATTCTGTGTGTTAAGCATTTAATACCAGTCTTAGGAACTACCTCAATACCATTTCTTCAATGTCAAACAGTGCTAAATGTCTAAGCATGGCTAAAATTTCTTGTATTTCTTGCTCTAAGTTTGTGTTTCAAATCTCCTCCATTACAGTATGTCTTTAGGCAGTTTGATGTTCTTCCTTTGAAAGTTAATTGTTTACATAGTGTTGAGGCGAATACCTGATCTATGATCTGCTTCTTGATTTTGCTTTTCCGTGAATTTTATTTTGCTAGCATACCCAGAATTAATTGGACCCAGGGAAAGGCATAGGGCAGCTAAACTCACAAAAGGTTTGCATGGAAATAGTGTCAACTTATTGATTTGTAATGATTAATATAAATGCAAAGAGTATAAGAAACTTGTGCCAATTGATCAGTTCAGTTTTACCTCTGTAGGAAAGTCTATATGGAAGCCGAAATATAACAAGTCACTTAGAACTAATTCAGTCAGAGAAAAGGAAAGCAACTGCCTGGTTTCAAATGCTTTGATGTCTGATGCATGCATTTCTTCCATAGGAGCTCTCTGATGACTAAGAACACGCGTCCGGAGAGGCCCTGTCTCTTCAGCTTGCCTGTGGATACCTACGCGCTTCTTTTTTTAAAAATGCACTTGTTTTTAATGAAGGATAATTGCTCTACAATATTGTGTTGGTTTCTGCCATACATCAACATGAATCAGCCATTGGCTGACATATGTCCCCTCCGTCTCTCCTGACGATATTCTAGTTATTATCTCAAGATGCGCAGCGATCCTGCTTAACCATGCTTCCTTTACCTATACAGGAATTAGTCACTATGACTTAGAGCAGGGATTTAAACACTCTTTAGCCTCTAGCCAGAGTTACACTGTGCAAGACAGTGTAAGTAAGACAAGTATTCCTGCTCCTCTTCCACTGCACTGTCAGCCCAGTGCGAGAGTGAACTGGCTCTCACCTGTTGTCTTTCTGCAGCCTAAAATTTCATTCAATTTGATTGGATTTCTCTGGCTTTATTCTTTTCACTTCTTTCTGCTGTCTTTAACGCTCATCTCTGTCTTTTCTCATGTAAAATCGTGTTAACAAGTCAGCAGTGGTAAGCTTGCTTTAGGGAACTTAAAAAGGCTCACCCTTTTGTGATGGGTGACCTTGCCCCCCATCCATCACTTTCCATTTCGGGCACGGCCTTCTTCCACAGCCTGAACTCCGTGTGTCAGGAGCAGGGCTTGCATTGGTTTCCAGTGTTCTTGGTTCCCACCCACCACCAGGCTCTTGCCAACCGTCCACCGTATACAATATTGCAGTGCCAAGCTGTTCACAGAAAATACACTCAAAATAGCTGAGGAGCAGCTGCTTCTGTGATATTTTCAAAAGGAAGAAATTTGTATTTTTTCCTACAGGCTAAGGGTCTGTTGGTTTTGCACTGAAAGAGGCAAATGAAGTCCTTCACCCCCACTGAAATCCTCTGCCTCTCTCTTTAACTCCAAGTTTTATGTATGGGTAGTGGGGAGGGAAATGGAAGATGGTTCTGGAAAAAGCATGCATCATGTACTTGAAGATTGTTCATTTGCTTCTCATAATTTTGCAACAGATACTAACAAGTAGATGGAAAAGAGTGGATTTCTGGGTACAAATTAAAAAATAAAAAAGGCCAGTTGAATCCAATTAGCATTTTCTAGCATTTTTGGACTCCTTTGTCAGTCACCTAACGTAACACTGGTGGGAGCAGTTTAATAACGTGGAGGAAACGTGTCATTAAAGTGTGGCATGCTTCTGCTGCTCTTGAAATTTAAGGGCTTCGAGAAATTTTGGAAGTGGGGCTATGTATCCTTAAATTTTTTTAGTCTGCTATTATAAACCTCTTTTTTTGCTTTTCCCTCTCACACCTCCCCAGGAAGCATCTGAAAGAACAGTGTGGCTGTCAGGGTTGAAACAGAACAATTACATGCCAAGGATGCAATTAGTCTAAGATTAGAGTGTTAGAACCTCAAAATCATGGCATCTGAGACCAGGCAGCTATGAACTAGTAATTAAGAAACTACTTTCCACTTATTATTTCCTGGAAAAAAATGTATTTATGTATTTCCTGTGAGATACTGGTTAGTCACTGTACGATTACGTTCCAGTTGAACAACTGATGCCATAGCTTGATTCAGCAGAAGGATACTCCTGTACAGGGTATGCATTAGCAATACGTCCCATGGCTTCCAAAGTAAATTTTATGCTGCAGATCAAGCGGACTACAAATAATCACACTTCTTGTCACATGCTGTGGGATCACATCAAGCATTATAAATTATTAGAGAATTCACATGGACATCATGTAATACCACAGGAGTTCCATTTTGATTTACCGTTAATTAACATCCACTGGCTATATTTCAAAGTGCTATTGCTCTGTCACACCACAGGCTGTTCTACAAACCGTAAACGCTATCAATATTCCTGCATTTATCTAAGCTCCGACTGATTAAAATGTGATTTGTCCCATAATACCTTCTTAGTTTGATATGTGACTTTGTTTGCTGACCTAACATTACTTCTATCTCAGGTTGTCACGCAGTCAATTATCCTGAGTAACTCCAGGGCTTAAGGGTGCAGAGGAGAACCAGTATTGGGAGGAAAACGTTACTCCCATAATTTAAAAAGAGTGAAAAAAAAAAAAAGCTAAAATGAAGGTTGGGGGCTTTTCTGTGCCAATGAAAATGAACTGTGAAGGCTGCTAGTTTCCAGAGACTGATGCTAATTTAGTCTGCCCCTCACAGTTTGGGTGAATAGGAGATGCTCTCAATTTCGAACAGGAAAGCAGCTTATTTGCTTACTTTTTTCCATTCTCCTCTTTCTTTACTCCTTCCTTCCCTTTTTTCATGCATACTTATCAAATGCATATTACTTATTACGTTTCCTTAGTGGGACATGGAGAAGCCAAATTCTTTAGTTGTAAAGGCATAGAATAAGCTCTCACTCAGCCCATACTACATTAAACAGTGGTGGGGGAAAGTTAGGGCTATGGACAGGGAGGCCTGGCGTGCTGCGATTCACGGGGTCGCAAAGAGTCGGACACGACTGAGCGACTGAACTGAACTGAACTGAACCATAGTTTGCTTTCATAATACAAGCATATATGCCAAATAGTAGAGTATCATAGGATATTCTCATTGAGAATCTCCACGGAGATAACCTAATCTAACACTTCATTGGAAAATGAGGCCCAGGGTATCAAATGAATGGTCAAATACTAAATGTGAGCACATGAAGTCACGCTAGAAACTCCATCTCTTAGAACTCAGCCAGCAAGTGGTCTTCCCTCTTGAGTTTGTTTACAAACTTCACTGGCCTGGAAGGCAATTTCGAAACAGGTTCATTTTGTGCTAGACAGCTTAAGCACTTACTTTTTTTTTCAAGAAAAAATTAATGAGCTGTGGAGAGGTTCAACCTGTGTCACAGAAAAGACACAGAACTGGAATCATAGGAAATCAGACTGAGTTTGCTGCATGATTTGGGATAGACACTTCGATTTGAGCTGCAAGGCAAATAAATACCTGAGTGTCATTAAGCTTCAAGAACGTTCTGTTATGTTTGTTCTTTGGGTATGAGCTCTTTTGCTTGTCTATCAGAGGAAGGCCTCCCCCACAGTGAGAAAACTATTGTGTAAAATTATAGTTAGTGTTTAAAATGTTAAATATGCAGAATGTTCTAATGTCTAAAAGTTCTAGAGCAAAAGGCAATGGTGTTTTGACATTTCCTGAATGGTGAATAACTACGTTATCGTGTGGATCAGGCAGGCAGGAGAGGTGAATAAAGAGGTGAGGTTGATAATTAATTTGGAATGAGAGGAATGCTGATGCCGCCCAGTCTATGAGGCCCTGTGGAAGAGGAAGCTCCGGAAAAGGAAAGACATGTGATGGCTTGGTCCGTACAGATCGCTGGCTTGGTTTTTGCTGGGTGACACTTAACGCAGAGAGGAGAGTTGATTCTCGAGGTGTCAAGGTGACTCCTCAGCACAGGGACTAACTGGAGCCCTGCAGCAGATAAAGCCTGCAGTATAATGAGCTGAGTTGCCAAGCCAGAGCCTCGCTGGGGTTTGGTTGAATGAAGAGAATCCTGGATTTATAGAAATTTGGAGGAAGCTGAACAGATAAACCTCTACACACATCACATACCCCGGGAGCAACCCTGAAAACAGAGGCAGGAACCAATAGGGCTAGATGGAAAGAAGAACTTAGACAGGAGGAAGGAAGGGGCTCCTGGTAGCCCCATGCAGTCCTGGTTCACAACAAGCCCAGGCAGCTCTAACACAAATTTAACATGGCAGCTCTTTCAACTTTGATGTTAGTTTTTCTTAGCACTTTGCTTCAAATGGTATTTTCTTAATGTAAGATGTAAACATAGATATTGAAGTCTGAGGTACATTTATTCTGACATCTTGGTCATCAGAGACATTTATTTTCTAGGGAAAAACCTTACAAATGAATAGTAAATTTTCCTGTCTCTCTCCATTAAACTTATATGGAAAAGGTATGAAAAGTTAGGTTTTTAATGCTACCCTGAATGGTGCCTCCTGGTGGCAGCTACATTGTTAATTTTCAAAATGAAATAAAGCAGTCTCTGGGCACGTGGATGGAAATCTAGCTTATTTGGAGATAAAAAATGTCACATTCATTATCTTCCCTTTTGTCATGTAAACAAACTGAGAAAGCCTTTAAATACCAGGCAAGTTTAGAGAAATTTATTTTTGTTTACTTTTCAAAGGCTATATGAAAGGCTCAGCTGACTTCCCAACAAATTAATGTTCATTCATTCAATAAACATTTAGTGAGATCTTTTTTCATGCCAGAACTGTGACTGTTTCAGATATAATGTATTTCTATATTCGCATTATTTTTTACTTCTTTTAAAAATTAATTTCATGTCTCAGGCACTATTTTGGGGTGAGGGCTATATATACATATTTTTTTGCATGAGGGACTTTCTGATAAACATGGATGGCAGGAATTGAAGAATAAAAGGAAGATGAAGGGAACAGTAATGGGAGCCTTGACTGGAACTCAGTGAAAATGCCATTGTGTTCAGAAGTAGGCATCAGCCTCCTGGGTTGTTCAAATAGCTCTGCAGGCTAAAGACTGATGGCTCCCTGTGCTCCCTTCACTTCAAATAATAGTGAGTCATTGGGCACAGCTCTGTTTAGAGTAAAACTTTGGGAAAAGCAGTTTTTGTAGCTTTTTGTCTTTTCCTAATGAATCTCACAGGATTCTCTTACTTTCAGAGGGTCCTCAACTAAGAAGAAGTTTGGTCCAGCTTGATGATCATTGATGTTCTTCATAATCCCGGCTACAGACCTGGAGAAGCTTTGTTCAGTCTGTGCACAATCTAGGTAATACATCTCCGTGAATGGTTCTCAATCTTTGTGCTGCAGAGCATGATATCTAAAGGACTGAGAGAGTTATATCGCCAGTAGCAACTGGCGACTCCCTTCGTGACTCTTCTCCTGAGAAAGCCAGGTAGGCTGTTAGTGACATCCCTCATCCAAATGGACTGAGTGAGCCATATTGGTAAGGGAGTTCTATTTTTTTAATTTATTTTTAATTGGAGCATAATCGCTTTACAATGTTGTGTTAGTTTCTGCCATACAACTCGAATGCATGCTTGTGGGACTTATTTTTAAAGAGATTCTAGTTATTATGCTAAAACAGAAACATTATGCTAAGGAAACAAACATTTCCCATTTTGAGAGATTGCTTCTAAAGCTATCCTATAACCTCCAGACATGTTGGCTTTTGTCCGTGCTCTGGAATGGGCTCCTCTGCCTGGTCTACTGTTCAACTCAGTCACGAACCCCTTTCTTTAAAGACCAGCACTTCACTCCACCTGTGCTATTCTCCTAATTTCTTGGAATTTTGATTGACATCCTTCTCTAGATGGCTCTGAGCTCTCCTCGCTTTGGCACAGGAAGAACTGTGACAGAGAGCTGGCTGATCACAGGCGGTGGACCCTGCACAGTTCAGCTCAGTGGCTCAGTCGTGTCTGACTCTTCGTGACCCCATGGACTGCAGCACTCCACGCTTCCCTGTCCATCACCAACTCCTGGAGTTTACTCAAACTCATGTCCATAGAGTTGATGATGCCATCCAACCATCTCATCCTCTGTCGTCCTCTTCTCCTCCTGCTTTCAATCTTTCCCAGCATCAGAGTCTTTTCAAATGAGTCAGCTCTTTGCATCAAGTGGTCAAAGTATTGGAGTTTCAGCTTCAGCATCAGTCCTTCCAATGAACACCCAGGGCTGATCTCCTTTAGGATGGACTGGTTGGATCTCCTGGCAGTCCAAGGGCTCTCAAGAGTCTTCTCCAACACCACAGTTCAAAAGCATCAATTCTTTGGTGCTCAGTTTTCTTTATAGTCCAATTCTCACATCCATACATGACTACAGGAAAAATCATAACTTTGACTAGATGGACTTTCTGTCAAAGTGATGTCTCTGCTTTTTAATATGCTGTCTAGGTTGGTCATAGCTTTGGTTCCAAGGAGTAAGCGTCTTTTAATTTCATGGCCACAGTCACCATCTGCAGTGATTTTGGAGCCCAAGAAAATAAAGCTGTGTGGATGCTATACAGATGCACAGAAATGTGTGGCTTGAGGACTGCACTAACAGTTGTTTCACTAACCAAGGTTAAAACTCAAAATGTGCTTGTTGAATGAATGAATGAATTGAACCCTTAGAATGAGCCAAACTTTGTGGCAGGCCACTAGAAAACAGAATAAAATATGACAGTCACTGACTTCCAGGGACGGTAACTAAGACACACATTTAAACACAGGCGGTCAGACCCGGGAGATGCTGCAGGTCTGGTTCCGGACCACCGCAGTGAAGTCACAAGAACTTTTTGGTTTCCCACTGCATGTGAAACCTACATGTACAGTATTCTGTAGTCTATTAAGCGTGCAATAGCATTATGTCTAAAAATGTGCGCATCTGAAGTTTAACGTGCTTTATTGCTAAAAAGTGCTAGCCTTCAACAAATTCTGATCTTTTTGCTGGTGGAGGGTCCTGCCTCAATGTTGATGGCTGCAGCCTGATCAGGGTGGTGTTTACTGAAGGTTGGGTGCCTCTAGTAAGTGTTGAAGCTGGGTGCATCAACTCGACTCTTCCTTTCATGAATGATTTCTCTGTAGCAGGAAATGCTACTTGAGAGCATTTTACCCACAGTAGAAGTTCTTTCAAAATTGCAGTCAATACTCATAAACCCCTACTGGCTACATCAACTAAGTTGATGTAATATTCTAAGTCCTTTGCTGTCATTTCAGCAGTCTTCACAGCATCTTCACCAACAGTAGATTTTGTCTCAAGGAACCCTTTGCTCATCCATCAGAAGCAGCTCCTTACCCATTAAATTTTTACCACGAGCTTTCCCCAACGCAGGCGTGTCTTCAGCCTCCACTTCTACCCACTGCATCTGCGGTTACTGCCACGACTGAGGTCTTGAACCCCTCACAGTTACCGAGGAGGGTTGTGGAAAGTTGGTGGAATCAACTTTCTCCAAACTCTTGATGTTTTGACCTCCTCCCATGAATCATGAATGTTCTGAAAGTGGCATCTAGGATGATAGACTCTTTCTGAAAAGTTTTCAATTTACTCGGCTCAGATTCATTAGAAGAATCACTACATATGGCAGCTTTAGCCTTATACAATGTATTTCTAAAATAATAAGACTTGAACCTTGAAATGACCCTTGATCCATGGGCTGCAAAATAGTTGTGTTAGCAGGCATAAAAACAAAATGAATCTCATTGTACATATTCTGAGTATATTTGTTTGATATTATTGATCAATTATTTCTGCTTACATTTTTATTGCTTCATTTCTGCCACTTTCTTTTGTTATGTTTTGCTTATTCTTTTTCTAACTTTCTTGTGTGGGATGTATAATTTCTTTTTTTCTTTTTTAATTAACATCTTTTTACTTAGTTTCCTTAGTTTGAGACTCTGGATTTTCTTGTGTGCACAATTTTAGCCATTTCATATATGATGTAATTTTTAATTTTGGTTTCTTTTTTGATTCAAGAGTTTTAAAAAGAATTTTTTTCACAAAATTTCAGATTGAAGAGTTTTCCTTTTTAAAATCTTGTCAGAAATTTATGGTCTTCTTTCATGTTAATGATAAATTTGAGGCTGTTTTACTTCCCTTTATGGGACTTATTGAAAGCTTTCTTTATGGAATGATATATTTTCACATTTAGAAACTATTTAAATGGCATTCACACTCATACAAGGTAAATATTTTCTTTATTAAATATACTATTTCTATACATTATTTGTTAATATAAATACAGCCACCTCATTTTGTCAGAATTTTCAAAAGCTTCCAATCTGCCCATGCATATTTTTATCACATTGCATGTGAACATTTTTTGAAAAAATCCAAAGACTACCTGGTCCATGATTACCAAAAAGCATTATCCAGTGCCCTACAAGTTTTATAAAGAAAAATAAAATTTTTAATATTTGCATAATTGATGGTAATAAAAATTTAAAGTTACCTTATTCTGGGTTTCTTGAGACCTTTAATATGTTAAATATAAATCAAATATCTCTAAAAGGAAGCTTGGTTTTATGGATTTTCCAAAGTTATTTTGTCATAAAAAGTTATTTTATAGGGCATTGTGAGTAAAGTAAGATGATTTCATTTCACTGGAATATTCTGACAAAGAAATAGATACTTAAGGAAGTACAGATTTATTTCAAAAGACAGTACCTTTTCATTGCCAGAATCAGGTCTGGATCTAAAGTTCTGACAGTATACCCATTACTATATCAAGTATACAAATAGATAGCTAAACTATCCATCAAATTAAACGGAAAGTGAAGGAAGTAAGTTAGCTAGCAATCTGATCTGTGTTCAGCCTCGCAATCTATTAAATTCTAATCTGTATCATAATGGCTCAGTTTTCAATGTTTCAGTGCTCTGCTCTGCCTATGGCATAGCATATGTAAACAAATATGACTTCTATGCATAACTGAAACTTATTTATATAATAAATAATAGTAATTGGCCACCACTTATGTGCTAAGCCTGTTGAGTGTTAAACAGGACATTAATTAGCTTTCTTCTTGAAGCTGATGTTTTCACTGAAACAAATAATAAAGAAGAAAATGTTTGATAGTAAACAAAGAAATGAATAAAGTCAAACAAATTATGTGACAGAATTCCTGTTAGAAACAGTAACAGAAAGGCTGAATGGGTAGAATTCCATAAGCCTCAGTAAGAGTGGAGGGATCCAGTGATGGAGGGAGCCCTCTGACCCTACCTATCATTCACTCTTGAAAGGTGAATAAAATGTGGATTCATCCCAACATAGTGGGCATGAATTCTCCTTGGGTCCCCAGGAAAATCATCTAATGCTGCTATGATTTTCTTTCAAGTTTTAAGCTCGAGCATGAGTAGATCACTAGACCTAGAATTTGGGAGGAGCTGGAGGAAGCACAAGCTGGAATCAAGACTGCCGGGAGAAATATCAGTAACCTCAGATATGCAGGTGACACCACCCTCATGGCAGAAAGCGAAGAAAAACTAAAGCGCCTCTTGATGAAAGTGAAAGAGGAGAGTGAAAAAGTTGGCTTAAAGCTCGACATTCAGAAAACAAAGATCATGGCATCTGGTCCCGTCACTTCATGGCAAATACATCGGGAAACAGTGGAAACAGTGACTGAGATTTTATATTTTTGGGCTCCAAAATCACTACAGATGGTGACTGTGGCCATGAAATTAAAGGACACTTACTCTTTGGAAGACAAGTTATGACCAACCTAGATAGCATATCCAAAAGCAGAGACATTACTTTGCCCACAAAAGTCCGTCTAGTCAAGGCTATGGTTTTTCCAGTGGTCGTGTATGGATGTGAGAGCTGGACTGTAAAGAAAGCTGAGCACTGAAGAACTGATGCTTTTGAACTGTGGTGCTGGAGAAGACTCTTGAGAGTCCCTTGAACTGCAAGGAGATCCAACCAGTCCATCCTAAAGGAGATCAGTCCTGGGTGTTCATTGGAAGGACTGATGCTGAAGCTGAAACTCCAATACTTTGGCCACCTGATGCAAAGAGCTGACTCATTTGAAAAGACCCTGATGCTGGAAAAGATTGAAGGTGGGAGGAGAAGGGGACGACAGAGGATGAGGTGGTTGGATGGCATCACTGACTCGATGGACATGAGTTTGAGTAAACTCTGGGAGTTGGTGATGGACAGGGAGGCCTGGCGTGCTGCAGTCCATGGGGTCACAAAGAGTCAGACATGCCTGAGCGACTGACCTGACTGACTGGGGTCATCCCAAGGGGGGAAATTCCACGCGGCATGATTGTTTCTGTACTGTTTCTGTGAAGGCTGTTTACAAGGGTCAAGTTCCATTTGGGTGTAGCCTGAAATTTTTCAAGGTGAGTCTCCCTGGTCTTGCCTTGCATGTTAGGAGATATCTCTGTCACATGAGGGAGAAACTGTCACAGGCAGCATTATTGTTGCCAAGATTGCTGTGGTTACTGACTACTGTTGTGACAAAATAGTTTCCTATCCCGCCCCTACTTTCTTCCCTTCAGCACCTGCTCATCAATTACACTATGTTTCAGTTCAGTTCAGTTCAGTCGCTCAGTCATGTCCGACTCTTTGCGACCCCATGAATTGCAGCACGCCAGGCCTCCCTGTCCATCACCAACTCCCGGAGTTCACTCAGACTCACATCCCTTGAGTCTATGATGCCATCCAGCCATCTCATCCTCGGTCGTCCCCTTCTCCTCCTGCCCCCAATCCCTCCCAGCATCAGGGTCTTTTCCAACGAGTCAACTCTTTGCATGAGGAGCTTCAGCTTTAGCATCATTCCTTCCAAAGAAATCCCAGGGCTGATCTCCTTCAGAATGGACTGGTTGGATCTCCTTGCAGTCCAAGGGACTCTCA
>SJXQ01004824.1:31534-144104 GCA_006408695.1 Aepyceros melampus | reverse complement strand
CAGGATGCAGGATGCTTGGGACTGATGCAAGGGGATAATCCAGAGAGATGGTGTGGGGGGGAGGGGGGGTTGGGATTGGGAGTTCTCGTGGCTGATTCATGTCAACGTATAGCAAAATGAATACAGTATTGTAAAGCACAACAAACTAAAAAATAAAAATCAATTAAAAAAAAAAGATGGTCCATGTCAAGACAATGTTTACATAATAATAATCATAGTTAAATAAGAATAATATTGTGCATTGGAAATTTAGGAAAGAAAATAAATTTGTTTTCTAAAAAATGCATATGAAAAAGGTTAAAATAAATTAGAAGACAAACATATTCTGTACCTTGAAAAATAAATATCCAATAAAGTAATAAAAAGGAAAAAATATGTGCATATAAAGTGAGAAAGAGGAAAGGAGTTGTAACAGTAATTTAGAAGAGATGTTTAACTTATAACAACATACAACAGATAGCATATATTGATTGATCTGAAACATGTAGCAAATATTTCTCATAGAATAGTAACTATTCAAATTACTAAAGTCATTACAAAGTGAAGTAGAAAAACCGAATAAATACACAATGTGAAAAGTAGCTCATAAATTTGTTAAAAGGTGACCCAAGTGAAGCCTCAGGTCTTGTTTATTATTAAAGCTTGTTTTTATAAATATTCAGCAGCAGAAAATTTCTACACAACAAAAAATGATCTAAAACCCAGAATAAATAATGTAAAAACAACTTGATTTATAAGGAAAATATGACCTTGATTTCAAAACATACTAGGATAATAAAAACAGAAAACCATAGATCAATGAGTATAGATTTGGAAATCCTCGGAATTTAGTGGCTCACTAAAACATGACTGAATAAAGTTTAATCTTTTAAACAGAAATATTAAGTAGTAAGAACTTTACTGTAATAAAACATCAACTCAAAAAACAGCAAATTAAAATTCATCTCAAGAAAAACCAAAAAGCTTTGCTAAAATATAAAATTCTTTCTAATAAATGGTGTATACAAAGAACCAGTATTCAAAATGCTATCCGTATGAAAACAATGAAAGTGATTCTATAAATATTAAGAATCAAACAACAATTCCTACCATCATTGCTATTTAATACTCTCTGGATAATCAAGTCACTTACGTAACAATAGCAACAAAAGTAATTATATTGTTATCAAGAATCATGTCTTGAATTACCACTAATTTCCAGTTTTAATTATTTTGTCTATTAAAGTGCCTTATATCTCTAAGATTCATAGATGAAAGAGAGATGATATAACTTGCCCAGGGTCTGACAATCCTGGCTTCAAACTAGACTTTATAGGGAACTAGTTCTAGGAGTGTTAGCAAAGGTAAAAAAGACAGACAATTCATAAGACAAATAGAAACTGGTAAATATTATAAGCAAAGACATGAAAAAAAAGTTTATCTTTACCAATAATCACAGAAATGAGCATTAAGGCAATGAGTTCCTTTTCATCTATGAAACTGGCAAAATGTGAATAAGGTAAATATCTGATCCTAGGAAGAATAAGTAAAATGTTTTCTCTTGTATAATGAAGGTGACATTGAAACTAAGAATGGAACATCTCAGGACTAAAAATGACAGTATCTGTTAAGATGCAGAGGTTTTTTAATTCTTGACAGGATTAAATAAATTGTCCACTATTTTTTGGGGGGGGGCTATTATATTAAATAGTTTCCTGTGTATGTAGTACTCATAGCAGTGGAAGATAGGAAGCAATCCACTGTTTCTGTAATAGTGGAACGGTTGGGCAAGTCATAATTAATTCACTAAATTGACTGCTAAACAACTGTTAAAATCGTGTTTTCAAAAATCACATAGGAACAATGATATATATTAATTTTAACTAAAAAAAAGGTGACAAATAGAGTGAATACTTTGCTAATGACTAAGATACTTGCACATGAAACCGACCATAAAACATTGGGTATAGAACAGTTAACCAGTGACACCCTTGAGCGACGGCTTCTGAAGTCATTCAACGGTAGGGTGCAAAAGGCCCCAGTGTTCTGCACAATCGGGATCTGTTTCCATATCAGGCTGCCTCTGCTCATGTCACTGGAAGGCACCACTTTTATTCCAAAGCTGCAGCAGAATTCTGATGATGACCACACAGAGATGATGTTCTCAGTTTAAGGACACAGAGCTGCCATTCCATCCAGCCATCAATGAGAAGAGCAAGTCCTCAGCAGGTTTCCATGCAGGTGACAGGAAGGCCAAGAAGTGTGGGCTTTCCCACAGTGTCTTGAAAAAAAGGTTGAAGTTTGAGCAAACTTTAATAACTGAAGGACAAAGACTTTTAAAAATATATGAAAAAACTGTAAAGCAACAATAAGGGTTTATTTTCTTGAGAGAGGCATGATACTATAAGCTGATTAAGAATGTTTAGCAGCAGAATTCTGATGATGACCACACAGAGATGATGTTCTCAGTTTAAGGACACAGAGCTGCCATTCCATCCAGCCATCAATGAGAAGAGCAAGTCCTCAGCAGGTTTCCATGCAGGTGACAGGAAGGCCAAGAAGTGTGGGCTTTCCCACAGTGTCTTGAAAAAAAGGTTGAAGTTTGAGCAAACTTTAATAACTGAAGGACAAAGACTTTTAAAAATATATGAAAAAACTGTAAAGCAACAATAAGGGTTTATTTTCTTGAGAGAGGCATGATACTATAAGCTGATTAAGAATGTTTACTTAGAAACATGAAGAAATGTTCTAATCTAAGGAATTTCAGGGACTTCTCTGGCAGTCTGGTGATTGAGACCTCATGATTCCAATGCAGGGGGCAGGGTCCAGTCCCTGGATGGGGAAGTAATATCCCACATGCTACACTTTACAGCCAAAAACATAACAACAGGAACTTCCTGGGGGCTCAGTGGTAAAGAATCTGCCTGCCAGTGTCAGAGACATGGCTTTGATCCCTGGTCTGGGAGGGTCCCACATGCCATGAAGAAGCTAAGCTCCACAACTACTGAAGCCTGCATGCCCAAGGGTCTGTGCCCCACAACGAGAGGAAACACAGCAATGAGAAGCCCATGCACCGCAACTAGGGAGTAGGCCCCATTCGCCACAGCTAGAGACAAGCCCTCACAGCAATGAGCATCCGGCACAGTCAATCAATCAATCAATCAATAAGTAAAAATTTTAAAAAGCAAAACCAACATAAGAATATCATTTGTTGGACTTTTTGAAAGGGTTTGCTAAATTTGGAAAAGGATGCCACTTACAAAAATCTTTGATGTCTTTGATGTAAAACATGAATTTTCAATTCAATAATAATATTTAATGTAAGGAAATAAAGCCCATCACACTTCTGGGGGAAGGGAAAAAAAAAGCACTGGAAACAAAGCTGATCAGTTCAGTGAAAAAATTCCAACACAGAGCCCCAAAAGAGATCACCATTATAGAAGTTGAAATCCAGATGAAAAAAATTTCTTCATTAGTTACTCTGATTAGGAGTTAACACCTTTTCATAGCGAAGATGGAGCTGCTGCCTGAGGATTGTACCTATAGGTAGATACAAGTGAGATGCATTTCTGAAAAGTAAATTTCCTGAGTGAAAAGATTTTTTGTGTTTTGGATGGAGATGGTTTGAATTGTACAGACAGGGGAGAACTGCGTGTGAGTGTGTGTGCATGTGTGCACACACACACATCATCTTTCTTAAGCAATAGAACACAGAAGACCAAGATATGAGTCTTGTCTGAAGAAGAATGAGCTTCTGCTTGAGCAGATGGGGGATTAGAGCCACTATGTTTTGGCATAAAGGTACATATGACCCCAGTTTTTCACCACATTTGGAAAAACTGGGGCATGTTGCTTTCAAAAATTTGAAAGGTAAACATCCCAACATACACAGCTTTTGTGCTGGTTCATTACAACAAATACCCCTTAAAACAGTAACACTTGTCATGCCTATAAGTCTCCAGTCGGAGTAGAATTTGGGAACGTTTGGCTTCTACAAGCATTAACCTGAACTAGTTCCAAGGCTGTGAAGTGTAAACATCTGAAAGTCTGTGTTCTTATATGTCTGGTTTGGTGAGGGCTTTGGCTCAATTTCCTCTCCACATGGCTCCTCCATGTGACCTCTCCACACAGTCTGTCAACAGAGGCTAGTTTGGACTTTTTTTCAGAACAGTGTCTGCCTTGCCCAGAGAGTGAGTGTCCCAGAGGGAAAGAGAACTTCAGAAAGAGAGAGAGAGAGATTCAGAGAGCATGAACAGAGAAAAGAGAATAAAGAGGAGGCCGAGTCAAGGTCACCTTGCTGTGTGATCTAGCCTAGAAGTCACAGTGTTACTTCTCCTACATTCTATTAATTAAGGCAGACGTGAAACTCATTCCTAATGCAGGAGTGTCAGCACCACACTGTAGGAAAAATGTGTGGGATCAGATAAATATTGGTGCTTCCATCTCGGAAAACTGTAATCTACCACAGTTCATCCCTTGGCTTCCATAATCCCCACCCCTATCATACCCCAAATACACTTATTCTCTCCCCTAAGACCCTCAAGCTTTATCACAAGACATCATTTCAAGATTCAGATACTGTATATAGTGTCCTATGCAGTTCGTCAGGTGAAATTTCTCAAAGGCAGCTCTTAAGTAAATTTCTTTAGATCTGAAGATCTGTGAACTAAAAAGGCAAGTTCTATGCCCTTTACACACCCAACATACAATGGCAGAGCAGGCATCCGTTAACTGCTATGGAGCTTCCTGTTCAAAGAGAAAAAGGGAGGCACACGGTTTAACAGCTCCAGTTCTGAAACCCAGCTGGACAATGATACCAGTTACCAAGCTGGAACCCCGTCCTACTTCCAATATTCTCCTTGATTCTTTTTGTTTCTGTCTTCTACCTCATTCTTTTTTCATTAGAAATGACAGGTGTTTGTAGCTCTGTAGTTTACTCCGAGTACATTCTGACAGAGGTAATTTGGACATCCAAAGGTCTATATTCATTCTGTATCAACTTTATCTCTTTCAGTCCAAAGTGATAGAATTCCTTTCACACTTTGTGAATCTGTTATGAATCAATCTATCATCAACTCTAATAGACAAAGAGCCACATCCACAAATCTGTACAAGAATAGTTTTTTTCCCTACTTGAGACTTTCTAAGTCGACTGTGTGATGTGGCCGTTACAGGGTCTTTTGTTTAATGCAAAGAGTCTTTAAGTTATGCCTATTCTGATTGAATGACTCTCTAAGACAGTGCCTTACATTTTTCTGAGGTCTTTATAGAGCATATTTTAGTCCCACACTGGATTTTATCACTGCTCAGAAGCTTTTCCTTAATTTGGGGAGCAAGGAAACTGAGAATGAGTTACATTTTTAATCCAGTAAGCCTGCTGCTGCTGCTAAGTCACTTCAGTCGTGTCCAACTCCGTGTGACCCCAGAGAGGGCAGCCCACCAGCCTCCCCCATCCCTGAGATTCTTCAGGCAAGAACACTGGAGTGGGTTGCCATTTCCTTCTCCAATGCCTAGGTCCCTTTATATTTAATAGCTATTTCTTTAGTTGCCCCTCTCTTGCATTTTATTATAGACATATAAAAGAAGCCAAGTAACAACAACTTTAACCCTTTGCCTAGAAATCTCTCTAGTGAGACCCTCCAGTTCATTAGACACATTTTCTACTTTCTACATTATAACGTATAACATTGTTGCTAAACTTTCTGAACCTAGTTAAGGGATCCTCTTTCCTTCAGTTTTCAAGAATATTTACTTTCCTTTCCTTCAATACTTCACAGGTAACCTCTAAAAGGGCCATTATGCTCTTCTAGGTCTTTCCAAATACTGTCTAATCTCTTAGTCACAAAGCTATTATCATCGTTTTTGTTTTTGTTTATGGCATCATACAACATCCAGGTCCCAACACATGTACTAATGAGCTAGTGAAGCATAACAAACCAATCCTAAATGAAAGAGACTTAGAATGATAATATTTAATCAGGGCACGAATCTGCAATCTGTGCAGGTTCAGCAAATCCTGCCTCCACTCTCTCAGCTAGACAGCTCAAGATCTACAGGCTGGGAAACATCACAGGCTTGTTCACTCTTAAATCTGGCGTAAGATTTTGGCTGTCAGCTGGGGCCTCAGTTTCTCTCCAGGTAGTCAGTCTCTCCACGTGGGTTGGTCTGAGTTTTCTCATGGCATGGTGACTGGTTTCCTACAGAACAAGCATTCTAAGAGGGGCTGGGGGGGATGTGGGCAGATAGAAACTGTTTTACCTTTTATGACCTGTTCTTGATTGTCATGCGATATCACTTCTGTCTACAATTTTATCAGTACTAGTTAGAAAGTTTTACCCAAGTTCATTGGAAAGGAACATAGACTAAACCAGCTAATGCAAGGGTGTCAATATTGTGCTTTAATAGGAGTATGTGCAATAGTTTATAAATTGATATAGCCATCTTTGGGAAATGCAGAGCATGTAGTTTTTCCTACAGATAATGGGCTTAGTCATTCTGAGTACATTATATTGTTTCCTTCATGTACCATGTTGTTGTAGCAATTCCTAAACCAGGTGGGCCCAATTAGTAGAATCCAAACTCTAGTTTGATCAAAATCCTTACTGAATGCTTAATCAGGTTTAACTTTGAACATGCAACATATTAGGAATGTAAAAATAAAGTTTGAAGACAATAGAATCTAGGAAATGATCAAAAAGTTTATGAACCCAGAACTGGAGAACGTTTTAACTACCCAGAAAACCACAAAAAATAAAGTCTATTTAAATTAAATCTTATAGAATGAATACAAGCTTTTCTAGTTAAGAGTGAGGCTGAATGAGGATGGAACTGCGGTGATGGATCTAGCTTCAATCCACCTCTTAATCTCTGTGTAAATCAAAGGTCTGGAGAGGTTTCACTGCGTTTCTCTCTACTTCATTAGAAAGAAAAAGCTAAGCAAGCTTCTTTTTGATTAAGAAAAAAAGAAGAAAGGAAATGGTCCAGCAGTAGTTATCTCTACTTCTACTTCAGCATGTATTTCAGGAGTAAAGCATATTTAATTTATATGTCTCTATTTTCATTCCAAGAAGACAGATTTTCATCGCATCTTTCTACTTATAGGGCACACCAAAGGTTTTGTTCATAAAAATCAGTAAGCCCAACACTTTCTGCTATTTTTTAAAGCCAGTGTATTTCATCTCTCACTGTCTGCTGAAGGAAACCTGTATCTTCTAGCATGACGTTGGAGCGTGTCGATTCTTCATGGTCCACTATCAGCCAGACAAGATTCAAGGTCGCTGTTTTAGTGTGTCTGTTTCCTGGCAGAGCTCCCTGGACCTGATGAGGGCCCTTCAAGTTATAAGTGGGCACAGACTATTTTGGGCTGTATGAAAGGCAATTCGTCACTCTGTCCAATGCTACCCATCTAGGCTTCCCTTGCATCTGAGCACTTGGCATTTTCAGCAGGTAAATGACGCTTCTCATTTTCTCTGAAGGTAGGGTTGGTCAGATGGTTGGAATTATCTACTGTAAAGGAGTCAACTTCTACCAAGGATAGATAACACAGTCACTTCCCTGAATGTCAGGACAGTAAGAAATAACCCACCCACTTGATTTCCTAAATCAAACACATTAATATAAATTTTATAAATATTATGTATTAATATTATACATATTAGTATAAATAAAACTTCCATGGGTTTTTGGTTCATTCTATGTTTTACCTTTTTATATCATTTTGACTGTTTATTAACTTACTATTTCTGATTTTAATTACTGGATTGGCCCAGTCTAGTTTTTAAACTAAAGTCTCCAGTTTGTTTATTTCCAAAATTTTTTTTTCTAATACTTTAAAGCTATACATTATTCAATGTTTACTATTTTAAAAAATATCTTGGTGTTGTCTTTACTGTAAGTTTTTTTGGAAATGTATTTATTTTTGGCTGTCAGGTCTTAGGTGTGGCACAGGAGCTCAGTAGTTGCCCCGGGGCATGTGGGATTTTAGTTCCCTGATCAGGGATTGAATCTGAGTCCCTGCAATGGAAGACAGACTCTCTACCCACTGGACCGCCAGGGAAGCCCTGCTCTACATTTTGACTGTAATTTCTGTCTTTATGTTTCTTGAATTTGAAAGTTACCTGTAACTGTGTGGGTTTTATGTATGCGCATGTTTTACTTGTTAGTGAGTGCAATCATTTGCTTCTATTTTGTTGTTAATCCTTAATTGTATTGTATTTTGTTTAACGGGTATAAATTACAGGATGTCAACTTTTTATAATTTGTTGAGATTTCCTCTGAGCCCTAATTCATAATCAATATTTGTGAATGCTCATTTGTATTTTTAAAAAACAGTCTTATGAAATTAAAAGTAATGCACATTTATTTGCACAAATAAATTTATGTTACTGTTCAAATTCACAAAACAATGTGCATTTCTATTGAATTCAAATTGCTTGTTCAAGCATTTCATTATTCAGTCTACTTACATTTACTTTGGTCTACTTATCTGTTCTGTGATTTTTGAGAGTGGCATAATAAACCCTCACTAGGTTGGTAGCTTTCTTTATTTGTCCTCCATGGCTAATCATTTTTCTTTTATATATTTCAAGCAGTTTTGCTGGGTACATAAATATATTGACTATAACATTTTCATAGAGAAGTGTTTCTTTTATCAAAATGAAAAACTTATTTTCATGATTTTGAATCTTTTCATATTGAATTCTACTTGATCCTGCTTGCTTTATTTTGTTGACATTTTAAAAATCTGTTTCTACTACATGATTTTTTTTCAGTCATATTGATTGTAATTATTCATATATTCGGACATTCTTTATCCTTTTATATTTATCTTTATCCTGAATTCTAATTACCCCTTCCTCTACTTTTTGGATTTTATGTGTATCTTTATTACATTTTCTCAAGGACTTTTCATTGTTTTTCTCCCTCTAACAATCTGCAAGTTATTAATTCTAATTCCATTTTTCAAGTATTTCCCCTAAGATGTTAACACATGTATTTAACCCAGAGGGATGGTATGGGGAGGGAGGCGGGAGTGGGGTTCAGGATGGGGTGGATTCATGTCAATGTATGGCAAAACCAATACAATATTGTAAAGTAATTAGCCCCCAATTAAAATAAATAAATTTATATTTAAAAAATGAATAAATAAAGCTATATTTGTCAAACAAAGCCTTGCCAGTATTAATCCATATCTATATTACCTTCCTCCCATCAACTTTTAAATTCCTTATTCAAACAGGAAAAATAAACCCACATATCTTTTTATCTTCTCTGCTGGATTTGAAGTTTTACATGCTGAATGTGCTTTCTTTCTATCACGGTACAGATTTTTCTTAAATAGTTGATGATTATATTTCTGAGTGTACTGAAGAGTTACTTGGACTGATAGGGGGGACCTTGTGTCCATGTGGTGCTCCTAGGTGACAACTGGGATGTATCACATCTTCCCATTGATTTCTGGGATAGTCCCACCATGTGGACATCAGTGCCCAAATTCACTGCTCCTGCCTTGAATGAGTCTGCTTTGTGGCTTTGCCTACAAAGGACAGATAAATTGCACTGATGTCAAAAACCTGACTTAGAACTTCTCTGGTGATTCAGTGGCTAAGACTCCTGTACTCTCCGTGCAGGGGGATGGGATCAATCCTTGGTTGGGGAAGATCTCACATGCCATGCTACATGGCGTGGCCACAAAAAAAGTTAGCCTAGTTGGGTGTTGCAATTAATTTCCATTGTAGCAATTGTCTTTTGTGCCTGATTTTGCCTGTGGTTTCTTTCTTTGTTCTTTTATTTTAAATATAAAAATATCAATTATATGTGTATAGGTATTTGTTTACTTTCTACCAAAAATAACCTTTTATGGTTCCAGTGGCTTTTTGGATTTATTATATTTCTTTTCCACTTTTTTTAATGTTAATGTGTTGCTGCTGCTGTTACTGTTTGGTTGTTTTCATCTAATAATATTCTTTACCATGTGAAGTATTTTGCAGTGGAGGTGGGGTAAGGGATTGGCATAAAACTCATCCTGCCATCTCAAAATAGGAAAATTTCTCTTTTGCAAGAAATTATCCATTTTTACTTAACCTTCCAATTCATGGTGTTAAACTTAATAATTTAAAGACAAATATTCTAATTTATTTGTATTTGGGCTTACACCTCCCCCACATCGTTCCTAATACTCTGCATGGTTCTGGCCTCTCTTTTTCTCCTAAACTTTGTTCAATTCCTAAATTGTTGGGAATTTAATTTACTATTCTTGAAGGAGAAAGGGTTTTATTAATTGTTCTTTCTCACCATTTAGCAGTTTTCTATTCCTTCAATTCTTGTTCTTAATTCCTTCCTTTTTTTTGTTCTGATATTGCTTAGTTTTTTTCTATATTTTGTAGGCAAGTTCTCAATGTATTTTTATTTTATTAATTTTAAAACGCCAGTATAAATTTCCTATAGGTATAAATTTAACATTAATATATAGAAATATGTTGCATTTCCATACATTAACAATGAGCTATCAGAGAGAGAGATTCTCTTCTCCCATTTACCATCACATCAAAAAGAATGAAATACCTAGGAATAAAGACACCTTCTTACATGCTCCCTCCCTCCTCCACCAATATAGCTTATCTATCT
This sequence comes from Aepyceros melampus, assembly GCA_006408695.1. NCBI lineage: Eukaryota > Metazoa > Chordata > Mammalia > Artiodactyla > Bovidae > Aepyceros > Aepyceros melampus. The sequence continues at coordinate 133,499 of SJXQ01004824.1, read as the reverse complement.
TCTCTCCTTCACCTTCTCCCTCTCACATCCTCATTTCTCCATTAGACTTTTCCCCTTGCCTTCTTGTCTGTTACCCCCTGTTTTGACCCCCACTTTCATATTTTCTATTTCCCACATCCTTCTCTTTCCGTGGAGGGAGGTGGCAGTCAGAAGGGAGAAAAAAGTACTGTAAGATTACCCGAATTCTCTTGTTGTACACTTATCTTTTTATGAAGGAGTTTCAGTGAGCTCCAGCGCTGGCCTTGAGGAGTCAGTGAACATGAACAACAGTCCAGCAAAGATTCTACAGAACAATAGAAACAATGCTCATAAGAACCCAGCGGCAAGGAGGCCTGAGCTCAGCTGCAACTCACTGGCATCTGCTGACAGCTGATCTTACTGCAAGTGCTACACCATCAAGGAGTTTCTCAGAGTGGAGCTCTTAAAATGAAAAGATTTCTCTAGAAAGGCACAACTCCATGAAGAACAACTGCATACACGGGTTTGAAATACTGCAAGTCTCCTTTAAGGAAAAAATATAGTAAGTGTGAAGATTGTATGAGAAGCCAAATAGTGAAAACAAAAAAGCTAAGATATGCTAAACTGAATGCTGACTATCAGGAAATTGCAGCCAAGCGTTACCTTTAATTGTGAAATACTGTAAAAATTTTAAATAACATTTGGCTTTTGGTCAAGGGATCAATTTGAGTTGGAGAGACATGAAAAGTATTCAATTTACCTTTCCATGTTTCCGGTTTTTGCTGTTTCCCAGCAGTTTGAAGAACTGTAGAACTGTCATGCCTTGGAGAAGACTCTCAAGATACTAGATTATGACACATTCCTCAACTATCTATGAGGATTAGAAAAGGAAAATAACTGAAATTAACCATATTTTAATTTATATTTTGTGACTCAAGCAGTATATGGAGGAAAAGCCAGAAGGATACCCATGACAGATTTTACCCATAGCCACAGAGACAGAGAATGAGGATGAAAGGAGGAAATGACAGACCAGAGCAAAGCCGTGTTAAGAGCAGACATTCAAGAAGGGAACTAGGTTTGCAAAACAGATGTGGGAGCTCAAGGGGCAGTTAGAATTAATTCCACAGAAAAGTGTTCCCAAGAAGTCAGTTTTGAGTTACATTAAATTTAAAGATCGTATTAGTGATCCCCACAGGGAGAGTTTTTAGGGAGCCACTGGGACGTCTAGCCAGGCATGACGAACATCTGGTCTCTAATTTTCACCGTGAAGGTGAAACTATATATGTGAAGCATCACTTACACTTAGAATAAAATCTATATTCCTTACTATGACCCTTGATGACATTTCCCTGTCTGTTCCTCCAGCTTCATCTTATACCATGAAGACACTTTCCCCAACACTTCCGCCATGTTGGCCTTCTTTCTGTTTCAAAAGCAGGGTAATCTGAAACCACACATTGATTCATTTCTTTGTATCTCCTCACACTCATCTGGAGCTTAAACATCAGTGATTTCCAATTTAACCTGAGCACTCATGTCCATCAACTTCAACATTGAGTAAAAATGAATTGAGAGCTGTTGGGAGCCAGTGTGAGGAATCCCACCCATGGAAGGGCACCCCCCGATATTCAAGAAGATGCTATGCCATCCCTGCTTTGAATTTCCCTGGATCCACCAGAGCTGGACCCTGGCAGAGAGCCTATGATGCTCCCATCCCTGGGGGAAAGTGGTGAATAAAAACAGAACAGACCATGTCTCTGCCCTCGTGCAGCCACCTTCTAGTTGGGGAAAATGGAAAATGAACAAACAGGCAAATAAAACAATTCTAGACAGGGAAATGTGTAATGGCAACGGAGTAGAAAGTGGCTAGGAGACCATGTTCTTTGGCAAAAGTGGTCAGAGAAGCTCACTTTGAGGAGATACTTTAACTGACACCTTTTTGATGAGTATATTTTAATTAGCTTCAATGTATGTTAAGTCATAGTAAAGAGTTCTACACCCATGGCAAAGACTGAGCTGGTATCTTCCTTCCTACCCCAGATTCTTTTCTTATATGTCTCAGTTATGTCACTAATGGTTTTACCTTCCAAACAGAAACCTGCCATTCCTCCCTTCCTTCACTTGTGACGTTAATCATATGCTAAATACTCGAGTCTAGGTCCAAAATATCTCCATGATCCCAACATCTAAGTCAGGACGTAGAACGACAGTACCTGGGCACCTGCGCAGCTCCCCGTAAGCATGCCAAAGGCAGAAAACACGTGTACTTGCTTCATGCCTGTATCTCAGAGTCTTGCATAGTACCTGGCGCAGGATGGCCTTCAGCACATCTTTCTTTCTGACCTAAAGAGCACATCTGATCATGGGAATTACCTTAATTGGGTTCTTGTATTTTATAGGATGGGCTTTCCAATGACGCTAGTGGTAAAGAACCCCCCTGCCAATGCAGGAGACATGAGATGCAGGTTCGATCACTGGGTCCAGAGCATCTCCTGGAAGAGGGCACGGCAACTTGCTCCAGTACTCTTGACTTGAGAATCCCATGGACAGAGGAGCCCAGCGGGCTACAATCCATACAGTCACAGAGTCGGACGCGACTGAAGTGACTTAGCGAGCACGCACGCATTCTATACAGTGAAAGCTAAGAATAAACCCTAGCCTGTCCAACTTCTCCTTCAACAACTAGCTCCAGATACTCTGAACTGTTTCTATACATGACCTGCTCTTTCACAATCTGATGTCTTTTAATCCCTGCTATGCTGAATGTCTAGTTCCTGTGAGGAAAAAAAAAATCTTGACAGTACAGTAGAAATACTGTCTCCTTTATGGAGACCTTTTTGAATCCATAACTGTAGTCCTGTATCTCTAGATACACCTGTAATTGTCATTGTCTTCTTCCAATGCTCTCCCATTGTGAATTGCTCAAGACAGGAATTTTGATTCTGGCTGCCCAACATTAATCACAGTGCTAGGCACTAAGGTGTGAAATAAATTCCAATTGAAAAGAGAATATAGGCTCACTGGCTTTGTTTCTAACAATAAAGGTCATAGGCATTGATCTAGTAGATCTCTGCCTTCAATAAATCATGGGCTAATGAAACACTAATTATTAACAGCTAGTAGGAATAAAAATATCAGTCATATAGTGTACCCAAAGATGCTTTGGATATGCTTATATAGAGAGAGTGATTATATTTTTTCATCATTTGAAATCAAAGAAAGGTGTCTGAGAGCATATCAGAGTTAGTTGTATGTTAATACACACACAAACTAGCTGGCCTTATTTTAGATATATTTATTGATATCAAAGGCCAAATAAAATCTATATTACACAAACTATTTCAAAGTAGATTTAAAAGGTTGGAGCTTATTTACTTGCTTGTTATGAAGCAAGTGTGACTGTCAAATATGATGTTAAGGGCAACAAAAGAAAAGAACATTATATTCTAATCTAACTTATGACAACCCATGCAAAACTATTTTTCAAGCTCATTTTAACCAACCTAATACCTTATGTATCTACCATGAAAAAAAGTGACTTATTTCCCAGATAGAAGGCTGTTTTAATGCATGCACATTATAATAATAAAATTTAACTCCCTGTGTGCCAGAGTGTTCATCTCTAAAGTGGGACTAGTATCTCATGCATATTCACCTTTTTTTTAAATGAGGGTTAAATGATTTAACATATGCAAAGTATGTTAAAATAGGGCCTAGCCCTTATTAAAATTGCTTTATAAATGTTAACAATAATTAATTATAGCAGTAACACTAATCAGTTGTAAGCACTAATATGTCTCATGCACTGTTTGAATTCATTTACATATGTTATTACAAATATTAATTATTTTACAAAATCATTTAGTCCTTTCATCAACTTGTTGAGGTAGATAATAATACATGCTTCTTTTTATAAAAGGGGAAAATGAGGCTAAAAGGCATGAATTAAAGACACTTCTGAATTAAAGATGTGAAAAGGCACTTTCTCACAGTCAGTGATGAAGCTAGATTTCAGCCCATGCAAATCTCTTTTTGGAAGTTCATGTGTAGTCATTCAGTTGCATTGTCTCTCAGAATAGACAGGACTGGGCTTTTAGAACTGAGCCTCCAGCCATCCGGTGATTAAGATTCTGTGCTCCCAATGCAGAGGGCATGGTTCCAACCCTGGTCGGGGAACTAAGATCTCACGTGCCACACAGCATTGCCAAAAAATAAATGAGTGAGATGATAAAAACTGAGCCTCCCATTCACTAAAAAACTCATTATGCTTATTTGTTTTACTCTCCAAGTACACAATTGTAATTCCTACAATTAGTAATATATATTACATTGCACAGAGGTTAAAGCATCTGCCTGCAGTGTGGGAGACCCAGGTTCGATCCCTGGGTTGGGAAGATCCTCGGGAGAAGGAAATGGCAACCCACTCCAGTACTCTTGCCTGGAAAATTCCATAGACTGAGGAGCCTGGTGGGCTACAGTCCACGGGGTCGCAAAGAGTCAGACACGACTGAGCGACTTCACTTTCACATGTATTTATACTACATATGTGTCACTATGTAAACATAATTATTACAGTACATAACAGAATAAATTGTAATTGTAAAATTTGTAAATAGATATTTCATTATGTACATTGTAGATGGTATAAAATTATAAATTAAACCATTGAGATGGATTAATCAATGTTCACATTTTAACAATATTTTGCATATTAAATATACATAAAACTTTTCACACAGTAAATATTCTCATTAATAATAAAATTTTAATAGTGAAAATGTGTTTGAATAGGCATCATTATTTTTGAACAATATTTGTTTCACTCTTGGTGATATAGAAATTCCAAAATCTGGTTCTAATTTTAGTTCATTTTGATTCTTGGTTTAATGCCTATAGTATCTGAAAAAGATGGCTCACAAAGATTCATGAATCTAAATGAAAAAGTCATCATGGGCTGTACATAATTAATCACAGTATCATTTTTCTTTCTAATTAGGTGTTGGTTTTTGCAGAAATTGGAATTTTATATTTCCACAATTCCTGAAGTCAATCAGCAGTTCTTACACACTAATGAGAAGATATTTCACTTTGATATTGTAGCACATTTGCTCTATATCCACTGAACTTCTGTATTTGGAGATTTTCTAAACATGCAAAAATTCCAATTCTGAGCTTTGTTGTGTGTGCCAATGTTCAGACATAATAGATTTTATGATTTTCTTTCATTTCTTTCATTGGCTTATGAGCTAAACTTACTCAGTTTGTGTTTTTAGTGGTTGCTTTGGAGTTTGCAGCATACACCTTTACTTAGTCCATCTGCACAGATTATAGCTTTTGGCAACCCCTGTAAGAACCGTAGGCAGTCCACTTCCATCTCCTCTCTCCCGCCTTTCTGCTACTGCCGTCTCGTTTGCTTCTGCACATCTTATAAACTATATGACATATTTACTTTGCTTTAAGGCAGAGGAATCAGAGATCAAATTGCCAACATCCGCTGGATCATGGAAAAAGCAAGAGAGTTCCAGAAAAACATTGATTTCTGCTTTATTGACTATGCCAAAGCCTTTGACTGTGTGGATCACAATAAACTATGGAAAATTCTGAAAGAGATGGGAATACCAGACCACCTGGTATTGAGAAATCTGCCTCTTGAGAACTCTGTATATGCAGGTCAGGAAGCAACAGTTGGAACTGGACATGGAACAACAGACTGGTTCCAAATAGGAAAAGGAGTACGTCAAGGCTGTCTATTGTCACCCTGCTTATTTAACTTCTATGCAGAGTACATCATGAGAAACGCTGGACTGGAAGAAACACAAGCTGGAATTAAGATTAGCAGGAGAAATATCAATAACCTCAGATATGCAGATGACACCACCCTTATGGCAGAAAGTGAAGAGGAACTAAAAAGCCTCTTGATGAAAGTGAGAGAGGAGAGTAAAAAGTTGGCTTAAAGCTCAACATTCAGAAAACGAAGATCATGGCATCTGGTCCCATCACTTCATGGGAAATAGATGGGGAAACAGTGGAAACAGTGTCAGACTTTATTATGGGGGGGGGGGCTCCAAAATCACTGCAGATGGTGACTGCAGCCATGAACTTAAAATACACTTACTCCTTGGAAGAAAAGTTATGACCAACCTAGACAGCATATTCAAAAGCAGAGACATTACTTTGCCAACAAAGGTCCGTCTAGTCAAGCTATGGTTTTTCCTGTGGTCATGTATGGATCTGAGAGTTGGACTGTGAAGAAGGCTGAGCACCGAAGAATTGATGCTTTTGAACTGTGGTGTTGGAGAAGACTCTTGAGAGTCCCTTGGACTGCAAGGAGATCCAACCAGTCCATTCTGAAGGAGATCAACCCTGGGATTTCTTTGGAAGAAATGATGCTAAAGCTGAAACTCCAGTACTTTGGCCACCTTTGCGAAGAGTTGACTCATTGGAAAAGACCCTGATGCTGGGAGGGATTGGGGGCAGGAGGAGAAGGGGACGACTGAGGATGAGATGGCTGGATGGCATCACGGACTCGATGGACATGAGTCTGAGTGAACTCTGGGAGATGGTGATGGACAGGGAGGCCTGGCGAGCTGCGATTCATGGGGTCACAAAGAGTCGGACACGACTGAGCGACTGAATGGGACTGAACTGAAAGAGCAATTACCTTATAAAGAGATTTTTATAAAACAAGAAAATTGCTTTATGTTTGTCCACATATTTGACCATTTCCAGTGGTTTTATTATTTTAGGTAGATCTGATTTCCATCTCATAAAATTTTTTCCTTCTGTCAAAAGGACTCCCTTTAATATTTCTTATAGTGTTGGTCTGCTGCTTATAAATTCCTTCAGCTTCTTTATGCCCCCCCCTCCAAATATTTTGCCATCATCTTTGCAGAAATCTTATTGGAATGGAATTCTAAATTGATGTTTGTTTGTTTTTTCTTTAGTATTTTAAAGATATTTCTCCACTTTATTCTGCCCTAAATTATTTATAAAGAGAAATATATTGTATTTTTTCATTTTTTGAGGTTCACGTTTTTATGTCTTATCTAAGAAATCAGTATGTGACGTAGTTCACTAAGATATAAGTGTAAAGCTTACACTTATACACATTTTGGAAGAAAATACGGACAAAATTTTGTGACCTGGATTTCCTTTGCCTTTCAAGATACTAATAGTCAGAAAAATTAGGAGAAAGTATTAGTAATACAAATATCTTTATACAAATATATAAAGAACATTTAAGTCAAAATAAAAATTTTAAATAAGAATTTTAAAAATCAGGCAAAATATTTTAATACAGATTTTTTACCAAAGAAGACTTACCCCAGGGACTGTAGCCTACCAAGCTCCTCTGTCCATGGCATTTTCCAGGCAATAGTACTGGAGTGGATTGCTTTCCTTCTCCAGAGGATCTTCCCAACCCAGGGATCGAACCCGGGTCTCCCACATTGTAGAGAGAGACTTTACCATCTGAGCCACCAGGGAAGTCTAAAGAAGACATATGAATAGTAAATAAGCAAGAGAAATGATTAACACTGTCATTAAACATTAAGGCAATTCAAATTATGACCACCATGAGACACTGCTATGACTAAAGTCACTGGAAATATTGGACTTAAAAAGAATCACAGTACCACATGTTAGTTAGCAATGATCCGATGTGACTAGCACTCTTATTGCTGCAGGTGGAAATACAAAATGAAAATTTCTTATAGTTAAATATGCACTTGTAACAGTAGCCTTAGGAATCCTACTTCCAGATATTTATCCAAAATAAGTGAAAACTTATGTCCACACAAAACCTTGCAGGCAAAACTTTTATCAAAAATAACCCCAAACTGGAAATAATTCAAATTTCCATTGAATTTGTGGTAGGTGCGTAAACACATTGTGTATATCCACACAATAAATAGGGATGGACTGATGACTTGCAACCACATGAACATCTTTCGAAAGCATTACTTTAAGTGAAAAAAGCCAATAAGAAGAAATAATTTAAAAGAGAATGATAAAGCTAATTCATTAATATCAAACTCAAATTAGACAGAAAGAGGGGGACAGAGACAGTAGAGTGGGGGGAAAAAATGAAGATTAGTTTCTGAAATATTTTCTAGTTTGGGTCACATGTCATAAAGAATCTGACTCCATTTTAGACATTCACTTGCTGAATGATTTTAAGCACCACCCCTCTTTTTCTCTTTCTGCTTCACAATTGGGCAAGCAAGTAAGAAAGTCCAGATGTGGCTCTATTTGAACTAGTGGGAGGTTCATACCGTGCAACTCATCCTGGTCCCAAGCCCTGACCACCACAAAAACCCCAAGCCAACCTCCTTTCTGTGCACTCACTCCATTTTGGACCTACTCAGGAAGACCACCCTGCTCTCCCCATAAATCTTCATTATGTGAGTAACAAAGTTTTATGTATTCTCTTGGTGTGTGTATTTGGTGTTATCAGGTTTGATATTTGTACCAATATTTTTGATAGATGGGGGGACTCCAGCCCACTTAATGGTGTTATCAAAGCATGATATCAGAAGTTTACAAGTTAAAAATCTCATTGGGATTTCCCTGGTGATGCAGCGGATAAGAATATGCCTGCCAATGTAGGGAACACCAGTTCAATCCCTGATCTGGGAAGATGCCACCTGCCACAGAGCAGCTAAGTCTGTGTGCCACAACTCCTGAGCCTGTGTGCCAAAACTATGGAGTCCATGTACCTACAGTCTATGCACCACAACCAAGAGAACCGCACCCCCCGCCCCCAACTCGCCACAACTAGAGAAAGCCCGCGCAACTAGAGAAAGCCCGTGCAAAAGTACCGAAGACCCCGTGCAACAACGCTCACCTGCCCCGCCGAAAGCTCATTGAACTCCAAGGAGATTTCGCGCGCACACACACACACACACACACACACTCCTAAGAACATCAGCTAGTGTGCTGAAACATAAAAGAGACAGAGCGAGAAAAAATCTTAAAGGAAACAAGGGGAAAATCATAGCATTCAGAGGTATAGTGGCCTGAATTATCACTGCTTTCTTTATCAAAAATTAGAGTTCAGAAGACAGTGAAAACACATCTTCAAATTAATGAGAGAAAAATTATCTCAATTCAGAGTTCTGTATCCTTAATTCTATATATCTTTAAGAGAGAGTGAAAAGGAACCATATTTTTAAATAAAGGAAAATTTTAAAAATCCTTTGACCCCTAACTATAAGAAATGCCACAATTTGGAGGAAAGTGCTATCAGCATTTAATGTTTAGAACACAGTATACACCTATGCATTCTACAATGCACAAGGTAGCCCAGTACAACAAAAAGATTATCCAGTCCAAAATGTCAAGAGTACAAAAGTTGAGTAGCACTAAGTTAAAATATTTGTGACAATGTAGTTCTGTGATGCTTTTGAGCTGAGGTACTGGAGAAGACTCTTGAGAGTCCCTTGGACAGCAAGGAGATCAAACCAGTCAATCCTAAAGGAAATCAACCCTGAATATTCATTGGAAGGACTAATGCTAAAGCTGAAACTGCAATATTTTGGCCACCTGATGTGAAAAGCCGACTCACTGGAAAAGACCCTGATGATGGGAAAGATTGAGGGCAAGAGGAGTAGGGGGCAACAGAGTATGAGATGGTTGGATGGCTTCACCAACTCAATGGACATGAGTTTGGGAAAACTCAAGAGAGATGGTGAAGGACAGGGAAGCCTGGCATGCTGCAGTTCATGGGGTCGCAAAGATTCGGACACAATTTAGTGACTGAACAACCACAACTGTTCTGATGAATAGATCAGTGAAATAGGCCTAAGGCACCCAATTAAGTTAGGTCATAGATCTAAATGTAGAAGGTCACACAGTGAATTTTAATGGAAAACATAGGAGAATGCATTTGTGATATAGGAATACTTGTAGGTTACATAAAGCAACACCTAATGAAACTGATAAATTCGACTTCATTGTTATTTTAAATAATGTTACTCATCAACAGAGAAACACTCCTTATGTTAGAAGGAAGCCCAGTCTGGGGAGAAATTGAACAACACACTTCTAAATTACCTATCAATTTATTAAACAAAGGGAGCAAACAGAAAATATATTTAACTAAGTGATTATGAAAATACAATGTATTTGGATTGGAGGATACAGCTAAACCAGTGCTTAATGGGATATTTAAGCCTTAGAAACTTAGAAGGAAGGACGGTCTCAAATTATTGACCTAAACTTCAACCTTATGAAGCTAATGAAATAGGATAAAAAGAAAACACAAAGGAAGCAGAAGGAAGGAAATAATAATATTATGTTGAAAATCAATGAAATAAAATACAGAAAAACAAAGGAGAATATCAATAAAACCAAAGGTTCTTTCTTTGAAAATATAAACAAAATGGATAAGCCTTTACCTGAATTGACAAACTATAAAGACAGAATAGACACATTATCAAAATCAAGACTGAAATAGCTATCACTACAAATCAAAGTTTTTGAAGAGAATACTATAAATTACCATGTTAACAAATCAGACAACTTAGATGAAATAAAAATTGACATAAAGTATAAAAATTGATTCAAGAAGAAACAGAGATGAGGGAGATCATTGGCTCATATATAAAAATCAATTGTTATCTACATATTAGCAATGGACAAATGAATATTAAATTTTTAAAAATCCTATTCACAGAAGCATTATGAAGAATAAAAACCCACAGGAAAAAAGAATGATTTATTGTACTATAAAATTTAGAAGAGATCTAAATAAATTAAGTCATTCCATGTTTATAGATCAGAAGACTCAATATTGTCAATATGGTAATTCTACCTAAATCAATCTATGGATTCAATACCATCTGGATAATATCTAGTAGCCTCTTTGGGAAAAACTGACAAGTTGATTGTGAAATTTATATGGAAATGCAAAGGACCTAAAATAGCTAAAGCAGTTTAGGAAAAAGAAACCTTGGATGCATAAAATAAATTCTATTCAAAGGGCCTAAATTGATAACTGAAGTTGTTCATACATACACTTTTTAACAAATAGAAGCATAGAAAAGAAAGAAAATTCATGTCCAAATCAAGTGATTCAATAGGTGCTTGCTGAGCATCCACTATGTACCAGTTACTCTTTTAGGCGCTAGAGTTATAGCAGTGAATCACACAGACAAGCTCCTAAGAGCTGGGAGATAAAGATAATCAAATAACAGCTGTGTCAGATCATGGTAAGAGCAATGGGGAAACCTCAAGCAGAGCAAGAGAGGTGGGATGTTATCTAAACAGGATTGTTTGGGAAAGTCTCACTTATAAAGAGAGATGTGGGAAAGAAATGAAGAAAATGAGAAAAGGAGCCACTGAAATATGTGCATGTGTGGAAGAGAAGTGTTCCAGGCAGAAACACTATGTTGTCTTTCCAAATAACATTAGGGAGTAGATGAAAATTTCCAGTGGTGACAATCAGCTTCCTGTGGTTGGAGAACATGAAGAGAGCCCATCACCTCAAGCCGAGCAAGCAAGGAAACAAGAAGACAGGACACAAAGAGGATATAATACAGAGTGCTTCCTAAATCACGCTTCCATCAGCCTCTGAAAACGAGTTTCAGAGACAAGAAAAAGTAACTTGGGCACAATGTTTAATTCAGGTTATCTAAATTCAATGGTTTTCAAAGTTGAAACTACCAATGTCCACTGTGTTTAATTTTAGGAAACTTGTGTTACTGGATAGGGAATCCTCAACTTGGACTTTTATCAGAGAAGTCGGTCGTTTCCAGGAACTGCTTACAAGAAAGGAACATTCTAGCCAAGAGTGCATGACTCCCTGACCCACTTGGAGGCTCTGACCAGCAGGGGAGATGGTAAAGTGAACCCCACAGCTTGATAATACAGGGCATTAAGAATTCCAAGCTTGTTTTATTGCTCTATTTTTAAGTGGACATATTGCTTTATATGGAGAAGGAAGTGGCAACCCACTCCAGTGTTCTTGCCTGGAGAATCCCAGGGATGGGGGAGCCTGGTGGGCTGCCGTCTATGGGGTCGCACAGAGTTGGACACGGCTGAAGTGACTTAGCATTGCTTTACATGCAATGAGCATGCAGGGAGAACACATTTTAGGTATTTAACGTGACACTGTCTCCGTGATGGTACTGTTTTCAATGTATTTATAAATCATTCCGTCCACTGGTGTATCTATCTCTGTGAGTCTGGGTAACGTGAGTGTGATTATATTCTGGTGTTTTGCTGGAAATTGTTGTTTCAGTTCAGTTCAGTCGCTCAGTCTTGTCCAACTCTTTGCGACCCCATGAATCGCAGCACACCAGGCCTCCCTGTCCATCACCAACTCCCAGAGTTCACTCAAACTCATGTCCATCGAGTCAGTGATGTCATCCAGCCATCTCATCCTCTTTTATTCCCTTCTTTCCTGCTCTCAATTCCTCTGAGCATCAGGGTGTTTTCCAATGAGTCAACTCTTCGCATGAGGTGGCCAAAGTATTGGAGTTTCAGCCTCAGTATCAGTCCTTCCAATGAACACCCAGGACTGATCTCCTTTAGGATGGACTGGTTGGATCTCCTTGCAGTCCTAGGGACTCTCAAGAATCTTCTCCAACACCCCAGTTCAAAAGCATCAATTCTTCAGTGCTCAGCTATCTTATAGTCCAACTCTCACATCCATACATGACTACTGGAAAAACCATAGCCTTAACTAGATGGAATTTTGTTGGCAAAGTAATATCTATGCTTTTTAGTATAGTATCTAGGTTGGTCATAACTTTCCTTCCTCCTTTAAAAAAAAAATCACGTGGGCATTTAAATTGAGTTCTGTTATGTGAATGTATATGACTAGGGGAAGGGAGATGTTTCGGAGGCAGACAATACAAGGATATGTACACAAGTATAGGCCTTTTCTATTGTTGCATAATAAATCAGCACAATCTTAGTGACTTAGAATGGCACACATTTAATATTTCACAGCCTCCCCGCGTCAGGAGCCCGGGCACAGCTTAACCGGGTCTTCTAACGGTTCATCATCTTGAAAAGCAACACTCAGTCTGCTGACCGTGCTGCAGTCTCATCTAGCGGCTGACTGGGAGAGAATCCGTTTCCAAGGTCACTCAGGTGGTGGGCAGAGGGTGCCAGCATTTTTGCTGGCTCTTGCCTGTGTGGAAGCTTCCTGTAGTTCCTTGAAAGTTGCACTTTCTAGTGCAGCTACTTACTTGACTGAGCCTGCTAGATGAGTCTCTCATCTCAAAGAGAACTAATACTTTTTTAAGGATCTTCACCTGATTAAGTCAGGCTTTCCCAGGAAAATATTCCTTTTGATTAATTCAAAATCAATTGATTTGGGAACCTTATTCATCTTCAAAATCCCTTAATCTTTGTCAGTTTCTATTGGCCAGAAGGAATTCACAGGCCCCAGACACACTCAAGAGAAAGGGATCATTCAAGACATAAATACCCAAGGTAGGAATTACAGGGAACCTATCTCAGAATATTCCTACCATACTGAATCACCATGTTCCCCAGATATATGTCTTATTCTATGTATTTTATTTCATATGTCTACAACTAAAATTTAAATTTAATCTTAAATTGTTGGATTTCTTTTAGGGCAATAGATAAGATTTCTGTTGTTGCTTAGTTCCTAAGTCATGTCCAACTCTTTTGTGACCCCATGGACTGTAACCTACCAGGCTCCTTTTGTTCATGGGATTTCCCAGGCAAGAATACTTTCCCAGGCAAGAAAACACATGGAATTTTCCCAGGCCATTTCCTTCTCCAGGGGATCTTCCTGACCCAGGTATTGAACCCATGCCTCCTGCATCCCTGCATCAGCAGGTGGATTCTTCACCACTGAGCCATCTGGGAATCCACCAGAGATAAGATTATTTGGTGGGTGGTGGAATTTCTACTATGTAATTTTCAAGATTTTATTCAACTTTCTAAAATAATGCTAGCTATTAAAAAGAATTCCATCAAACTTCATGAAATATTTATGAACTGAGTATTAGCTTTATTCTTTAATACTCTTGACAGTTTCATCATACTACTTATTTTTCAGCCTAAATTTTAAGTGTCTTAATTCTACTCTGCAGAAAACACACATTGCTTCCAGGTCATAAAAACCAAACACTCAGAGAACGATTCATCTCTAATACGCATTAATGTTGAAAAAGTAGTCCCTCTGGTGGATTTTGTTTATTTTCCTCTAGTGATGTCATCAGGTCAGTAACTTCATTCTTTCAGGTATTCATTTTTGAGATTTTTAAGAAAAATGGAAGATTAGAATAAGATATGAAAATCAGTAAAACTTATTTCTATGAATTTGGCCACCCAAAGAAAGATGATAAATATCTTTTCAGTTAGTTCATCTTCCCTTTTCAGAGTATACTTCAAGAAATTCAACATTACAAGCTGAAAACAGCTGTGGGCATTTTCACACAAAGCCACTACGTCTCTTTTCAAGACAACTAATAACTACATTGGACTTCACTGGTGGCACAGACGGTAAAGAATTGCCCACAATGCAGGAGACCCAGGTTCAATCCCTGGGTCAGGAAGATCCCCTGGAGAAGGGAATGGCAACCCACTCCACTATTTTTGTCTGGATAATTCCATGGACAAAGGAGCCTGATGAACTACAATCCATAGGGTCTGAAAGAGTCAGACACGACTAAGTGACTAACACACACAATAACAATATGAAGAAAATGTTATAATGATCCCTATTTTATTTCACAAAATAGAAGCAATAGACAAGGGCGGAGTGGATGCCTTCTATTTCCTGAATTTCTTACTAATCTGGATTACTATGGAATCTAGGAATTATCAATAAACTGTTTATTTGAAAACAGTTTCCACACGATCCATGCGGATCACTAGATGACTCTCTTTGTGAAAGTGGTAGAAATTACCTCTGGCTGCAAGTCAGCTGGTACTAGTAAGAATTTTAGGCAAACTATTCAGGCAGACATCTCTGCTCTTCCCAGTGCAGATTTGTCAGTAGGAAGGGTGTAGGAAGGTACAGTGTTCATTAAGAAAAGAGCCTTTCAAACATCCCTGGACTCTAGCCCCAATTGAGCTGACTGCAAATCTGCCTGTTTTAACGTTGCAAAAGAACAAATTTTGCAAGAAAAAGCAAACAATTTAAACAGCAGGTGGCTGAAGCATAGCCTTCAGAAAGCTGTTAAGAACCATTTTTGTCTGTGAAATAAAACATGGTTGCGAGCAATGTTATTTGCACTTATTGATTCAGTGAAAGAAGTCACCTTATGTTTAATTCAAACTGCCATCCTGACACGGACAGGCTTAAAACAATCATGTTTTACAAATCCATTTGTTTAGATGATTCTCTTGTTGGCTGTTCACACCGTGGCCTGGGTTGTTCACTCACTGCAAGTGCTATTTAAGGAAGTGAGGAACCAGTCACACACATAGCTTTAAGCCATAGAGGTTTGGCTTAGTTAAACAAGAGTAGGTGACTGTTAATTTCTAGAAGCAGCTTGGTCATTTCTTCAGAATTCTTCAGTGGTTAGTTTCCTCTCTGTTCCCACTGCTGAGATCAGAGCTCCTGTGTGCATCATTTTGAGAGCCATGTCCTTCTTTACCCTTTTGGAATTCAGATGCACCTAAAAATGGCACAAAATCTTTCATCTACGTGTTCTGTCAGTGTTGGAGATCACAATGCTTTTCAAAAACTCTGTTTCCACACTTTAGAAGTTAAGGTCCTATCCTAAATGTGGCAGAAATGCTTGTCAAAAGTTGCCAGGAAGTTTCATACTGTAATGTTCTGCCTCTCTGCAACCCAATTATGCCTACCATGTAAATTAGAAAATATCCTTGAAATTGCAAAGAAATTGCAGCAAATTAAGTTTTTGCTCATTTTGGAGAAGTAATTCGGATCTTGCTTGCCTCCATGGAAGCTTCCTTGATGGTATTTGTGAAGCGCTACAAGAGAAAGCAGAGAAAAAGGTGAAATAAGCTCCCTCAGATTTTAAAAATTAGGGAGCAAAAAAGTGAACCTTGCTCTGAAGGGGTTTAAAAGTCTAGTTGAAGTAAATGGCTGATACACGTGCATGGAATTAGAAACCCCAGATACAGGCCAGCCATTAAGAGCCTCAGGAGTCTAATGTAAGTCCCAGTGGTGGTTGCCCACGGCAGTACGTTAGGGAAGAGACTGCGCTGTGAAAATAAACTGAGTGGCTGCCGGGTACAAAACTCAAACTGAAGAGGAATCCACAGCTATTCAGTACAGGGCTTACTTGTTTGATTTTCCTCCTTTTTTTTTTTTTCTTGTATTTTCCCTCTTGATAGGAAAAAGACATCCCTCCCCTGCAGACCATTCTGCCCCAGACAAGTCACATGCATACAGCTTTTCAGAAACAGAAAAGTGGCTTTAGTGTTGCACAAGTCTAGGTTCATATCCCAAATCTTCCACATCTTTAACTGCATACCCTTGGGCAGTGGGCAAGCTATAGGAATCTCAGAGTCTTAATCTATGCAACCGGAGATAACACCTCCTTTACACATCTGCTGGGTGGAAACAAATGGAATTACCCAGCACCCAGCAGAAGGCCTCCTTCATTGGGTTTATTTTCTTATTCCTGAACATATAAAGCTGAAGACCCCAAGATCATGGGGATTACCCCCCCCCATAAGACCCTAGAGCCCGAGCCCCCACTACACGCTGCATAGCATGCATCTCCGTTTGCTCACCAATCATTCTTCTGTCTGTATTTGTAAGCTCTAACGGTGTCCTTCAAAAAATAGATGATCTTTCATACAGTGACACTGGCAACTTGGCCAAAGAAGATGTCTCTCACTCACACCCTCAACAGCAATTTGGCAGCTCTCCATGGACAAAAGTGACTTTCTGGGATTCAGCAGTACACACCAAGGGGCTCGGAGGAGGCTCGTCCACCCATGTGTTGGGTAATGGGCACGCAGACCTTGGGCACAGCGGTGGGCCCTGGTAGCTTCAAACCAGCTCCAGCCCTTCTTGGCTGCATCTGGGCACCCCTGGAGAACACTGTCCCAGGAAGTCACTGGTAGATGAGAGAGCCTTTTCAGAAATCCAGATATCTAGCTGAGAAGTTTTAGCACACCGCTGGAACAAAAGAAAAAAGAAGAAGAAAAAAAAGAAAGAAAGAAATTGAGTTTGGACAGTGGAGAGGGCAATAGAACAGACTTATTTACCCACGCACTCCTCCCTCAAGACGGCACAGCTCAGCTCCAAGGACCATCTGGACCTGCGGTTTTTCTTGCAGGGAAAGTGAGAGCAGGGCTGTGAGCCCAGCCCAGCAGTGCAGGAAGCTGCCTCGGAGGCCGCCCCACTCTCCCGCACCGTGGCCTGATGCTGAGTCATGAGCTGCATGACTGAGGGTCAGGAGGAGGCTGGAGAACTGTAGATAGGACTCTCAGGAGGATTTAAGGGGGTCAGATCCTAACAACTGCAATAAGGATTCCATCGAGATGCTCACTTATGAGCCCTGGGAGTGTGTCCCCTGTGGAGCCTCCCAAATGGCACAAAGACACTGCCAGGGATCTGTGCATCCCACCTGGACCCACACTGTCCCACGCCCTGCTGGCTCCCTGTTGACGCCCCTGGGGGCAGGAGAGCACACTTGGGAGAGGACGAGCTGTTGCTTGGCCACTCAGGTGTGTCCGACTCTGTGCGACCCCATGGACTGCAGCACATCAGGCCCTCCTTTCCTTCACCATCTCCCGGAGTTTGCTCAGACTCATGTCCATTGAGTCGGTGATGTCATCCAACCATCTCCTCCTCGGTTACCCGCTCTTCTCCCCCTGCCCTCAATCTTTCCCAACTTCAGGCTGTTTTCCAATGAGTTGACTCTCTGCATCAGGTGGCCAAAGTATTGGAGCTTCAGCATCAGTCCTTCCAATGAATATTCAGGACTGATCTCCTTTAGGATTGACTGGTTTGATCTCCTTGCAGTCCAAGGGATTCTCAAGAGTCTTTCCCCAGCACCACAGTTCAAAAGCATCAGTTATTCTCCTCTCAGCCTTCTTTATAGTCTGACTGTCACATTCGTGCATGCATACTGGAGAAACCATAGTTGCTACTGTATGGACTCTCTCCAACCCTGCTCTCTCAGGGGCCTCCCTGCTGGCCCTCCGCTTCTCTTTCAGCTCCTTCCACTCACTGTCTCCCAGGGCACTGAGCCCCCAGCACCCACACAGGCAGCAAACCTTAGAAAACAGTGTAGATCCTGGGGAACGGAGATTGGAGCTTTGTAAAGAATTGATGTTAGTCAAGATGGTGGAGCTGAAGGACACATTCTCATCTTCTCCTGAGAGAACACCAAAACTGCAACTAGCTGCTGAACAACCATCCCCGGGAGGACGTTGGAACCCACCAAAAAAAAGATACGCTATGTCCAAGGACAAACGAGAAGCCACAGCAAGATGGTAAGAGTTAAAACCAAATCCCATACCCACCAGAGGACTAGTAAACGCACTCAAAAAGCTGGCCAAATCTGTGGGCCAGAGACAGCCCACAAACTTCAGCTTTGGCTTTGGCCTTGGGAAAGCAAATGGGAGACTGTGGGCACATGGCTGGGGTGTTGCAGGGTAAAGGGAAGGCACCAACTCAGAACACTGCATGCTGGGGTCCAGCCCCGGTGGATCCAGGGTATTCGAAGCGAGGACAGCGTCGGCGAGGAAAAACTTATTTATTAATTAATATAAG
Source organism: Aepyceros melampus (assembly GCA_006408695.1). Lineage (NCBI taxonomy): Eukaryota > Metazoa > Chordata > Mammalia > Artiodactyla > Bovidae > Aepyceros > Aepyceros melampus. Next base: position 114,850 of record SJXQ01004824.1, on the reverse strand, counting down.
ATTAGATTAGGAAGAAATAGTGTAGTAGGAAAATTAAGATGGAGAAAAGGAGGCTGAATAACTTGGTTTACGTGGAGAACTAATAAAACATCAGGACAAGAAGTTTACACCATCTACGTTAGGCCACCGGCGTCCATTTGAATATCGGAGAGTGCCCCACCCTGGGCTCTCTCTCTTACGGATCTTAGCAGCTGGGACAGGTAAGTGGACATGGCAGCCTCCACGCCCCAGATGGGAATTCAGCCTGAAATTAAGAGTAAAGAGAGACACAGGGGAAACCCGTCCTTCCAATGACTAGCACCTCCTCTATTGTCTAGAAAGGCCTTTTATACCTTTTTGATTGTACATAGAGATCAGTGGGTGATACAAAATTATGCAGCATCAGCAGCCCCAAAACCAGGCTCTCTCTTTGCATACCCTCCCGTATACAAAAGGTCTCAGGTGGTTTACATTATCTTCTGGCCAAGAGGCCTGTTAACACTTTTATGACTCTCTTCCTGGATAATTGTCTATCAACCAGAAAACTCCTTTTCCCTAGAAGTGTTTTTTCTTTACTCTGCATTACCCTCAAAACACTAAATAAAGTTACATTCCAGTAGGACAAAGGTGCAGTGAGTTATAACAAAGAAAGTACTTAACTCAAAGATCTAATATTGCTAATACCAGGTCTACTACCTGTTTTTCTATATACCAACTATATCTTACAAATAAAAGATATGAAAATTTGGCAGCAAGCATTGGCTCAACAAATGAAACCTTTAATCAGTCCTGTTCTAATGATTACGACTCCTCAGAAGCCCCTACATTCCTAGGATGTTTTAAGCTTCCTGTGCCTCCCGCAGTCGGGAGGCCTCAAACAATCACATGCGCAGCTGTACAAGTTCTGCAGGCAGGCTAGAAAGCCATCAGAGGAGTTTTGGATTGAAACACTCTTTCAAATGCAGAAGACTAAAGCCCTGAGTTGACTTTTTCCAGACAATGTCAGAAGAGTGGAAAAGCAGGCAGATTCTTATTTTGGGGGCGTACATGCTCAGCAAATGCCAGGGGGAAAACCTGAGATCTGACTTGACCTTGCCCATCAAATCTCTGCCACATGACCTTGTCACGGGTGGGATTCCTCATGATGGCTTCCAGCAACTCCAGAAGAGGGAGCAAGAAGGGAGGAGCAGGCTTACTCCAAGGAGATCTGAGAAAGCCTCAAAATCTTTAGCAGAGCTTCATGAAGGGATTTCTCTCCAGAAATTGTCAGTAACAATTGGAGGAGGTGACCTACCTATCATTTGAAGACAGATACACAGACTTCAAGACTTCAAAGAAAAAGATTTTGCCCAGCAAAAGAAATAGTCAATGAAATGAAAAAGCAAGTTCCAAAACGGGAGAAAATATTTGTGAATCATGTGTCTGATTAGGGATTAATATTCAATATATGTATAAATAACCCATAAAACTAAATAACCCTAAAGCACACAATCTGTTTAAAAATGAGGAGAGGAACTGAACTATTTCCAAAGAAGACATACAAATGGTCAACAGGTACATGAAAATATGCTCAACATCACTAATCAGGAAAATGCAAGTTAAAACCACAATAGCTCACATCTCTTAGAAAGGCTATTATCCTAAAAGCAAGAGATAATAAATGCTATGCGGATGCAGAGAAGAGGGAACCCCTGTGCACAATTGGTGGGAATGTAGATGAGTACAGCAACTATGGAAAGAAGTATTGAGGTTCCTTGAAAAATTAAAAGAGAGTCACTATATGATCCCAAAATTTCAGAGTATATATCCTGCGTGTTATCCAAAGGAAATGAAATCAAGATCTGCACTCTAGGTCCATCAAAGCATTTTTCAAAATAGACAAGATATGGAAATAACCCAAGTGCCTTTCTATAAATGAATGAATGAAGATGTGGTATATATATGTACAGACAGAATCTAAGGAAAGCAGTAATCCCTGTCATTTGCGTCATTATGGACTTCAAGAGCACTATGATAAGTGAAACAAGGGGAAAAAACTACTGAATAGCATCACCTATTTGTGGTGTCTGGAACAACCGAGTTCGTAGAAACAGAGCAGAATGGTAGTTTCCAAGAGCTAGGAGGTGGTGGGAGTTGGAATATGTTGGTCAAAGGGCACAGACTTGTAGTTATGAAATGAGTAAGTTCTGGGGATCTCTTGTATAGCATGGTGATTATAGTTAATAAGACTGTATTATATACTTTAACGTGGCTGAGAGAGTAGATGGTAAATGTTATCATCACAAAAAAGAAATGGTAATTATGTCAGAGGATTGAGATGTTAACGAACAGTATTGTGATGATAATTTCACAATGTATGTGTCTCAAATATCATGTTTTTTGACTTAAACTTACAATATTATACAGGTTTTCTCCTGTATCCAAAAGTAGAGCATTCCTGTGAAAAGTTTCAATAGCCAAAATCACATAAAGCAAAGAAGCAATCAGTTACCTTAGGACACATTTTGCTAACGGATACACAGAATATATCAAGATAAAACACAGATGCTCACAGATAGTTCAAAGCTATGGAGGCTTGGTGTTAAGAGGCTGAGGTGTCGAGTGCGGTTCCGGGGGAGGGAGCTTGGCGATGCTGCTCTTAAGGCTCACGGTGCATGCTGCCTCTATAATGGCTTCTTGCAAAACAAATAAAATTTTTTCATAAAAGTGAAAATGCTCTTTGAATTTCTTTCAGTTAGTGAAAACAGGTAGGTCTTTTATAAAAGCAAAGTGGCAGAAAGCAGACTTTCACAAAGCAAAGGAAGCCTATATATCAATTGTATCTCAATATAACTGGAAAAAGATAAATGCAGTACACACAAATGCAAAAAGGAAGTGTTTGAGGCAAAATGATTTTGCCTCAATAGTTGTTAAGTCAACTTCTAAGATCAGAAAATAAATTTTAGAGAATAGAGCCAATGTGGACACTGGGCTTGCTTCTCTGTGAAAAACTGCAATGCTTACTAAAACCTAGCATCTCCCCCAAGAGATTTCTACCATCTATTTTTGTAACATTTACAGCATTCCATTATACGACAGTGAAAGTCGCTCAGTTGTACTTGCTCCTTGAAAGGAAAGCAATGACAAACCTAGACAGTATATTAAAAAGCAGAGACATTACTTTGCCTATAAAGGTCTGTATAGTCAAAGCTAAGGTTTTTCCAGTAGTCATGTATGGATGTGAGAGCTGGACAATAAAAAAGGCTGAGCACCGAATAATGTGGGTGCCTTTGAACTGTGCGTGCTGAAGAAGACTCTCAGACTGCAAGGAGATCCAACCAGTCCATCCTAAAGGAAATCACCCCTAAATATTCATTGGAAGGACTGATGCTGAAGCTGAAACTCCAATACTTTGGCCACCTGATGCGAAGAGCCAACTCACTGGAAAAAGCCCTGATGCTGGGAAAGATTAAAGGTGGGATGAGAAGGGGATGACAGGATGAGATGGTTGGATGGCATCACCACCTCAATGAATATGAGTTTGAGCAAACTCCGAGAGAGGAAGGACAGGCAAGCCTGGTGTGCTGCAGTCCATGGGGTCACAAAGAGTCAAACGTGACTGAGCAACTGAGCAACAAATTTCCACAGTAATAATTTCCTGTTAATTGAATGAAAATTAATTATAATTTTGTGAAAATATGAGGAAATAGATGAATTGCCTTTAGGGAAAAAATTCGCTTCTTGATTCACATGAAACAATCTGTAAAATTTACCCCCAAATTCAACCAGATGTATGTATTGCTCACCGTGTTTGTCATATTAAAAAATCATTCTCACAAAACTTTTCTTAGCTTTTCTGGCATAAAATTATTAGTATTTTTAAATTTATTTATTTGTGTTTTTGGCTCACTGTGTGGCTCATAGGATCTTAATTCCCTGACCAGGAATCAGACCCACGCCATCAGCAACGAAAACACCAAGTCCTAACTGCTGGACCACCAGGGAAGTGCCATGAAATTTAAAGACCATCAGCCCAATACTCCAGTTTTCCTTCAGATCAAATAAAAAAACTCATCAGCCTTAAGTAAAATGAGTAGACTTTGGATTAAAAAAATAAACACAAAAGAAAGCCCAAACTATTATCCATTCTGAGTAGTAGTACACGATGCGTAATGGTGTGAAAATGCCAAACTAAAGAGTAACTAAAAACACCAAAGGAAGTCCCCAGCCATCCGGGTGTCATAACCTTCCATCCATCTCACCAGTAGACGCATTGTCAGCACATTTTCATTTGAGCACAATTATTTTTTCTAAGTTTGGCATTATGTGTGCTTTGATCAACTGTTTATTAAAAACAATTGCCTTGTAAATTCAAGCTTGAAAAATATTTCACATTTAGAGGCTGATGTTAGGGAAATGTTATAAATTAAAATTTTAATTTATATACTTAAAAATGATCTTTGAAGAATTAAGTAATACATAAATATTATATTACTAGCAACAAATTTAACCTGAATTCAGCTAGTTTCTGTTTTTCATTCTTCAATCGAGTAAATTGTTTTTTTACTGTCTCCAACACACATTGGGATAATTGTTTTAGGAACTACAAAAACTACCTTCTGCTTGCAGGCTAATAAATGAACTAACTAAGCATATTTATTTATTTGTATAAATCAATAAATATTAAAGATATGAGAGAATGTTAGGAGCCATAACAGAAGTAGTGATCTATTCTATTAATTAGACAAAACGATGCCATGATATCTAGGTAGTTAGATTTCTGAACACTGAACTCCTCGTGTTGAAGAACTGTGAGATCATATCAAGAGAGTGCAGTGGTATTAGGCCCAGGTGTTGCCATGCCTTGAGGTGAGGGCACTGAATTTCTTGCTTGAACCTCTCAGCCCTTAGTTCTCTGTATGCATCTTGTGCAAGGGGAAGATGAGCATAGAGGGGATTACTAAGGCAGGAATGTAGATAGTATAACCTCTGTTAACCTAATGGGAAGAGACTTCCCATGTTTTTACCCCCATTAAAAATTTATTAAACATACCTTGCCCTTGGAATATAGGAGATTAAATCCTGGTCTTGATTTCTCCAGGCTGCTGAGTCAAAAGAGACCACATTCTCACAGTAGAAAAAACAATTCATTTGACCTTCAGGAACTTGTCTGAGTACGAATAAGTATGTCTAGCCTCCATTATAGTGAAATTACATTAAGAAAAAATTTTTTCAAACTGCCTTATAACTTATAAAAATCATGTTTGATAGCCAATGTTAATACCTTAACTCTGATAGTTGCTGCTGCTGCTGCTAAGTCGCTTCAGTCGTGTCCGACTCTGTGCGACCCCATAGACGACAGCCCACGAGGCTCCCTCGTCCCTGGGATTCTCCAGGCAAGAACACTGGAGTGGGTTGCCATTTCCTTCTCCAGTGCATGAAAGTGAAAAGAGAAAGTGAAGTCGCTCAGTCATGTCTGACTCTTAGCGACCCCATGGACTGCAGCCCACCAGGCTCCTCCGTCCATGGGATTTTCCAGGCAAGAGTACTGGAGTGGGGTGCCATTGCCTTCTCTGACTCTGATAGTACACATTTTCAAATTGCAGAACCTAATCTTTTTAAAGTGACCTACAAGTTTAAGCCTGTGGTTGCAATCCTGAAGATAAATTTAGTTGTGATTGGGATTCATTGTCAGAATTCATTGTCATTCAGCCAGAAGGTTGTCATTAAAACGAATTGACGATGGGAACCTTGGCTGGGCTCTCAGATGCTTGCTTATGTCTGGAGAACCTCTCTGTGACCCGTCAGCATCTATCTTGATGGACTCTAGAAGGAGAGTGAAAAAGATCTTGGCTCATGTGAAGAAAGGTGCCCCTCTGAAGTCAATTTATAAAGTAACCTCAAGAGGACTAATAAATCAGGCCCAGCTCTGGTCCCTCAAACCACACACCTAGATGCCACAAGCCACTGCATGCTACAACAGACAAGTCTTACCCGGTTTCATAGATATTCTGTAAGAGAAAGCTAGATGCTCAGGCTCTTAGAAGGGTATGTGCTTAAGATTAAATGACGCGCACATATGAACCACTTAGAACATTTAGAGCAGTGCTTGCCCATGCGAAGTCCTCAGTAAACGTGAGTGTTACCAGTAGCTGAGTACACTTAAGAAAGACCGCTTATCGAAATGAATGCTTTTTATTTTGGTTCTCATATTTGGTTAGTTCATATTTAGTCTCAAATTTAAGTGAAAATGTATAATTATCATAAATTGAAAATGATTATATAATTATAATAATTGTATAATAATTCCTTATTTTATATACCTTGTATTTTAATATTTCTTACATTTATTTCATGCCTATAATAACTTTGTTAGGTGGCCAAGGAAAATCCTATTACAGCCTCTTATTACAGAATAAGAACTAATGTCTTAGAGAAGTTAAGTTTCCAAGCATACACAGAGATTTTACTCCTACGGGAACCAGCCAAGGAAAGAATATACTTTTGCCAATGACAAGCCCAGCGATCTCACCACCGCTTATGAGACCTTGTGGTGGGCAGCAAAACTGGGATTCTGTTTCTTTTGTTGTTTTGTTTATAAGTGAAAAAGCAAAATGGCATGCTGAGAAAAGCTTTCAAGGTAAAAAATCTGGGAGTGAATATTCTCTCTGCTGCTCTGATAAGAACTACTATCATTTACACGTACCTCTCATATATCAAGAAATTCATGGGAATTTTAGTTAATTTTCAGAACAATTCTGCAAAGTTGGTGCTGCTGCTCTCATTTTATAGATGGGGGTATAGCACTGAAGCTCAAAAAAAAAAAAGGGGGGGGGGCACTTTACAAAAGTCCAGCAGCCAGTGTGGTCTGGATCACAGGCTAGTCCTCTGCATTTCACTGTTCTGATTTCTGTCCAATTGCGTGCCGATGCTCAGACAATGCACTTTGTCTCACTGAACCTTCGTTTCTTCACTTGTAAAATAGTGATGATACTGCTTTGCATGATTTTTGTGAAGTCTAAATAGACATACAGCTGAGTCTGTTAATAAGAGGAATTCTTTAAAAACGGGTTGCTCTTATTTTAGCTAGCTTATCACTGCTTTTTTGTGCATTGTCCTATTATTTAAATAACCTATATACCATTTTGTTGTTTAAAGAAGCTTCGCATTTGACTAAATCTTGCAGCAATGACCAGTCAGGTATTCATTTTATATTGGAGTGATGGAAGATGGGAGCTTTTTTGATGCTATTCTATGCTTAATACCAGCTGTGAGCAAAACTGATATGGAATACAAGTTTTTAATTATCTATTTCCCTTAAGAAAATCTCCTTAGGTGTAATCTTACCTATATAAGAAGCACATATTTTCAGAAAATGTTCTGAAAATAAACAATTTCCTCACCAAATTCTATAACTTATATATTACTTTACTTGGCAGATTGCCGTTAAGCTTGAGGCTCTCATATTTTGTAGAATTTTGTGCAGTCAGAACTCAGTTTCTAAGTCAACACACCTTTATCTGATAAATGATAAGCATGAAAGAAAAACCCATAGACTTTTACCTATCTGTAGAAATCTGAGAATCATCGTTTTGGGTTTTAGGAAACTGAATAAAATGTTCAATTTCAAATAAGAAAAAAAATTGAAAGTGACTAGGCATTTTCTTGCTTCTTAATTTTATATCAGTTAATTTTAATGAGGCCACATTTCCATGTTCTCTTAAAAAACGCACTTCTTTAAATCTTTCAAAATTTGTTATTTATATATTTTTCTATGTTTGTAAATGCAAATGCGGCCTGTTTTTTAATTAATATTGACAGTCCAAATAAAATATTCATTGCAGACTACTAGAAAATATGTTGAATGTACTCAAGGCAACATTTAGTATTCAACCCCAGTTTCTATAACAGGCTTATGAAGACATGCCCTGAACTTTTCCCCCAGACGACTACATTTGTATTTGTCTGTAAGCTTGCTCCATCTTCCCTTAAAGAAATCATATGCTGTGATGCATATTTAGCTTAAAACTACAAATTGCACCTTCTCTTCTGACACTCAATGGAAAATTAGAACTGAGAAAGGCTTCTCAGATCAGCAAATGCAATAATTTCATTTGCAAGTGAAATATCTGAGAAAGACAAGGGCTAAGTTAGAGTCAAACAGCTAATTAAGCTATAAGCAATGACCAGAACCCAGGGTTTGGGGTTTTTCTATGTCACTTCCACAATTAGGCTGCCTCATTTTTGATAGCAAAATAGCTCATTATCTTCTTATTCCAATGTTCTATTTGAATAATTTGGCAACCATTTCTATAATAATACAGACACACAATAAGTGTTTTAATATAGACATACATGTATTTGGAGAACATTGTGGTCATTGTGATATTAAAATCTGGTTATACTAAAAAAAAATCTATCATTGTAGAGTTGCAGAAATGTTTCCATGAAAATATTGCATTCAGAATGATGCTTCTGGAATTCTGGTGAAAATAGTAGAGTAGGACATTTCAAGGGCTCACTTTTCTACAGAAACACCAAAAACTGAGCAGAAACTATTATAATCAACTAAGAAGACTGGCAAAGAGTTAATAGTTAACAGCAATCAAATAAATGCTAAATCAGGAAACACAGCAAGAAAGCTTTGCAGCATTTTTACTTGCCAGGCCCCACCCTCTCCCTATCTTAGAGCCGGTCTTGGGACTTGGACAACCTACCTTCCAAGTGTGGGCTTGATTCCCGGCCCAGGGGGATCCACAGAATTATGAAGAATTATGTTTGCCTGTTTTGACTCGCTTGGGGGCTGTCTAAAGGACTGAGACAGGCCCTTGCTTTGTTTTATTTAACTAGGAACCCTCTCAGAGCAGAAAAGCTGTCAGGAAGAGGATATTCTTTGTAATATTGTAAGGCAAATGAGTAACCGGCTACTGCCTGAGAAAATAGATCATAGTTGTAGCAAAGAACAGAGATGAAAAAGGGTGGAAGAAATAGCTGGGGAGAGAGTTTCTATGGGAAATTAGGGCACTAAAATGCACTTTCATATACCAGACATTTAGAAAACCTTGTGTAAGTGCAGGGCAGGAAGAGTGAGAAGACCTTAAGCTTTCCCCAAGTTCTAGGCTTAGCACAAGCTGAAGTGAAGGTTGTGGCAGAATCATAAATGACCTGGCTAAGCTTTGAAAGCATCACTGACTCAATGGATGTGAGTTTGAGCAAGCTCCAGGAGATGGTGAAGGACAGGGAAGCCTGGCGTGCTGCAGTCCACGGGGTCACAAAGAGTCGGACACGAATGAGCAACTGCACAGCAACAAAGCTTTGTGTGTCCCCAGCACAGACCCAGTCTGCAGAGTGGCGCAAACCTTCCCCTCCCTCCCTCCTTCCTTCCCTGCCCCTCCCGCTCTCCCTCTCTTCCTGCCTTACTAAGTGTAGTAGATTCAAGGGCTCATTTGCCTTTCCTATGATAGTGCTGACTCTCCTCCACATGGCGATTCTGCAATGCCTTTTTGTCACTGTGGTAGAGAGTGGAAGAGGAAAAAGTGAGAAAATAGCCTTGTGGGAGATTGTTGTGGGAAAGGCTTGGAAGCAGTATTTATTCTCACATTTCATTGGCTGGAACCAAAAATAACACTTGAAGACATCTGGGGTATGAAGCCTCTTGGTACTCAAGAAAAAGGGGAAATAATTTTGATAAGTATGTAATTGTCTTTCCATAGTGACAACTTGGTTATTTTAATTAATAATTTTAGTCCATTTATACTTGATATGGTTATTGATGTATTTGGCTTCATTTCTCTTGTCATCCCCTAGAGAAGGGAATGGCTGCCCACTCCAGTATTCTTGCCTGGAGAATTCCATGGACAGAGCTGGTGGGCTATACTCCATTGTGTTGCAGTCAGACCCGACTGAGCAACCAACACTTAACTCTTGAATCATAATCCTTTGTATATCTAATGATATTGAATATTATCCTTTCTGTCTTCAAACAATATTATGGCTATAGAATGCTTTAAATCTGGTTACTCCCTTCTCATATATAATCATTGTCCAGAATCTTTATCTTTTATCTTCACCATCTGTGCTTAGTCACTCAGTCGTGTCCATCTCTTTGTGACTCCATGGACTGTAGTCCACAAGGCTCTTCTGTCCCTGGGGATTCTCGGGCAAGAATATTGGAGTGGGTTGCCATGCCCTCCTCCAGAAGGTCTTCCCAACCCAGGGCTCCTGCATTGCAGGCAGAGTCTTTACCATCTGAGCCACCAGGGAAGCCTTTTCAAGATAATTTTCTTTATTTCTCAGGTAAACATTTTTTAAACATTGATGCACGTTTTTAGCAATTTATTTGCACATCATTTCCCCCTTCAGACTTTCCTATTGGGAGCTATTTTTTTCACCTTTCTAGAATTTGCATTTTAAAATTCTTTCAGTGGGCCAGACTCCACCATGAACAATATTCTCTACTCACATTATGCTGATTTTCCACTCACCAACCACTGTCCATTCCTTTATACTTTAGTATATGCTGTTTTATTTCTTAAGAATATTCTTTCTTTCCTCTGGTTATCCAAATCCTGAATTATGCAAACTTCAACTCAGGTTCAGGTCAAATATGAGGGAGTGATGAGCATGAATATGGGAGGGACTCAAGAATATTTGCCAGGAAAGTGTTTCCAATGACAGACGTGTTCTTATTGCTGTTTAGTTGCTAAGTCATGTCTCACTCTTTGTGACCCGATGGTCAATAGTCTGCCAGATTCCTCTCTCCATGGAATTTGCCAGTCAAGAATATTAGAATGAGTTGTCAATTCCTTCTCCAGGGGATCTTCCCAACCTAGGGATATACATGTGCTAACATAGCAAATATCATCATTACAATCATTTTCAGCAAAAACAAGAAAATATTTGTTCAGTTCAGTTCCTCAGTCATGTCTGACTCTTTGTGACCCCATCGACTGAAGCATGCAAGGATTCCCTTTCCATAACCAACTCCCGGAGCTTGCTCAAATTTCTGTCCATCGAGTTGGTGATGCCATCCAACCATCTCATCCTCTGTCATCCCCTTCTCCTCCTGCCTTCAGTCTTTCCCAGCATCAGGGTCTTTTCCAATGAATCACCTCTTCACATCAGGTGGTCAAAGTATTGGAGCTTCAAGTTCAGCATTAGTCCTTCCAATGAATATTCAGACTGATTTCCTTTACGATGGACTGGTTGGATCTCCTTGCTGTCCAAGGGACTCTCAAGAGTCTTCTCCAAGACCATAGTTCAAAAGCATTAATTCTTCAGAGCTCAGCTTTCTTTACAGTCCAACTCTCACACCCATACATGACTACTGGAAAAACCATAGCTTTGACTAGACAGACCTTTGTCGGCAAAGTAATGTCTCTGCTTTTTAATATGCTGTCTGGGTTGGACATAGCTTTTCTTCCAAGGAGCAAGCATCTTTTAATTTCATGGCTGCAGTCACCATCTGCTGTGATTTTGGAGCCCAAGAAAATAAAGTTTGACACTGTTTCCATTGTTTCTCCATCTATCTGCCATGGAGTGATGGGACTAGATGCCATGATCTTCGTTTTCTGAATGTTGAGTTTTAAGCCAGATTTTTACCTTCCTCTTTCACTTTCATCAAGGGGCTCTTTGGTTCCTCTTCACTTTCTGCCATAAAATATTTACTAGATTAATATATTTAGAACACAGACGTTGCAGTAGCTAATTGGAAAAGAGGCCTTTCTTCCAGAGTGTTTAATACACACGGAGAGACAGAAGATCGGGTGTACTGTTATCGATTTTCTTTGTGCTGAAGACCTGTAACAGATGGTAGGTGGTTTAGAAGCTGAAAATAAGAAATCACAGTGGGGTTTGAGAGAGGTCATTATAGAAGGTGGCAGGAGTTGGGGCCCTATGAAAAATAAGGAAAAATAATTTAAGAAATGGAAATCACACACTTGAGCTTGTTTCTGTATGGCATGTCCAGGAAATAATGAATCAACTACAAAAGACTGTGTTCCAGAGAAGTAGTGAGAGACAAGTTTGGAAAGAAAAATAGGAAATGTGTTTTTAGACTTTTAGGCAAAGTAATTAGAGTAAGCTTTATTATCTAGGAAGTGGAGAAATATTAATGACTTTGGATAAAAGAGACTAAGGCAAACAATATATTTTGAAGCAAGAGAAGTGGAAGATTAATATGTAGGATGGGTTGGAGTGGGTAAGCTGAGGTATAAAGGAAAAATGGTAATGAATGTAGAAGAGATGTTGAAAGTCTATAAAAAGACTGTGGCATTGGAAATGGTTAGGTGAACTTTAAACTAAAAAAATATCAATAAAGCAAGTAATTAATATATGGAAGAAATAAAATGAAAGAGTCAAACATGACTCCCAGCTATTACTGAGACAATGGAAGCATAATAGTAAAACAGACTAATATTGCATCTTTTGGGGGGAATGCTAATATTATAGAATGTAATGATATTATCTTAAGATATGTTGAATTTAAGGTAACATAGGTAATCCAAGATACCCTGTTGCTGTTGTTCATATGCTAAGTCATGTCTGACTCTTTGCCACCCCAAGGACTACAGCTCACCAGGCCTCTCTGTCCTTCACTATCTCCTAGAATTTGCTCAGACTCATGTCCATTGAGTCAGTGATGTCATCCAACCATCTCCTCTTCTGTCGTCCCCTTCTATTCTTGCTCTCAATGTTTCCCAGCATCAGGGTCTTTTCTAATGAGTTAGCTCTTCACATAAGGTGTCCAAAGTATTGAAGCTTCAGCTTCAGCATCTGTCCTTCCAATGAATATTCAGGATTTCCTTTAGGATGGACTGATTGGATCTCCTTGCAGTCCAAGGGACTCTCAGGTGTCTCCTCCAACACCACAGCTCAAAAGCATCAATTCTTTGACACTCAGTCTTCATAATGGTCCAACTCTCACATCCACAAATGACTACTGGAAAGAAACATAGCTTTGACTAGATGGACCTTTGTTGACAAAGTAATGTCTCTGCTTTTTAATACTCTGTCTATGTTTATCATAGCTTTTCTTCCAAGGAGCAAAAGTCTTTTAATTTATGGCTGCAGTCACCATCTGCAGTCATTTTGGAGCCCAATAAAATGAAATCTGTCACTGTTCCCACTTTTTTCCCATTTATTGGCCATGAAGTGACAGGGCTGGATGCCATGATCTTAGCTCTCTGAATGTAGAGTTTTAAGCCAGCCTTTTCACTCTTCTCTTCACCTTCATCAAGAGGTTCTTTCGTGCCTCTTCGTTTTCTTCCATTAGAGTATTATCACCTGAATATCTGAGGTTCCAGATATTTCTCCTGGCAGACTTGATTCCAGCTTGTGGTTCATCCAGCTTGGCATTTTGCATGATGTTCTCAGCATAGAAGTTAAATAATCAGGGTGACAATATACAGCCTTGAGGTACTCCTTTCCCAATTTTGAAGATACTGTGAATAGCAGATAATTAAAGACATGAGACTGATAATAATGGAGAAGTTAGAGCTGGAGGGCTTCCCTGGTGGCTCAGCTGTCTGATCCCTGGGTTGGGAAGATCCCCTGGAAAAGCGAATGGCTACTCACTCCGTATTCTGGTCTGGATAATTCCATGAACTGTATAGTCCATGGGGTCACAAAGAGTCGGACACAACTGAGCGACTTTCACTTTCATTAGAGTTGGAGTTATATGGATAATTCATGAAGATGTTGGAGCCAATTTTTTCTTAATTTATTTTTAACTAGAGGATAATTGCTTTACAATGTAATGTTGGTTTCTGCCAAAAAACAACGTGAATCAACCCTAAGTATACATACCCCCTCCCTCTTGGACCTCCCTCCCACCTCCCACCCCATCCCATCCTTCCAGGTTGTCACCCCTCTAGATTGTCCCTGTGTTAAACAGTAATTTTCCATTAACTATCTATGTTAAACATGGTAATATGTCTATTTCAATGTTATTCTCCCGATTCATGCCACCCTCTCCTTCCCTTGCTGCGTTCACAAGTCCTCTACATCTGTGTCTCTATTCCTGCCCTGCAAAGAGGTTCATTAGTGATCCCCTATATATATGCGTGTGAGTCTGAGTGAACTCCGGGAGTTGGTGATGGACAGGAAGGCCTGACGTGCTGCGATTCATGGGGTCGCAAAGAGTCGGACACGACTGAGCGACTGAACTGAACTGAACTGATATATATGCATTAATATACAGTATTTGTTTTTCTACTTCTGACATACTTCCCTCTTTATAGCTGGCTTATGTTCATCTGCCTCACTGGAACTGACTCAAATTCATTCTTTTTATGAGAGCTGAAGTTTTGAAGTACATAAAAACACCAAAGGGCTGGTGGGTGTGTAAGAAGAACAAAATATTAAAAGCCCAGGTACTTAATCTTTAGGAAATAAGTCAGTAAAAGAAAAGGGAAAATCTTTCACTTACAAATAATTAATGCTGCTGGGAAAAGTATATGACTTTTAATAGAACCTAGTTTGTGTACTGGGAGAATATGACATACAATTTCTTCCCCTAACCTTTCATTCCATTTCTAAAAGGAAGGCTTTTCTCATGATTTTAACAGTGCAGAACCTATGACACAAGGAAATTTCTAAAATGTTAGATCTTAAAACAAGGTCCTCAGTTCTTCAATACCTTTTTTTTTTTTCTAACCTTGTTTCATAACCACGTTGCATTCAATTTCCTTATTTTTCATGGAAAGGAGAAACATGAGCTGGAGCTGAAAAATGCATTTTATATAATCCAATTGATTTTAAACTCTGCCATTTGATAGGTGGTGAGAATCCCCTAACAGCACTGCTATGGAGTTGCCTAATTTGTTTTTTGTGGCTTCATGCTGCAAGCAATTTGTCACCTAAAATTCTAATGGAACTTTCACATATTGAAATGAGAGATGGAGGCAGCCTTGTAGATCATCATGGCTATGGTAAGACAGAGTTGTAGACAGGGATTTTTAAAATTTTAAATTGATCCTACATTTGACCTTAGCAAAAAGGCAAAAATGAACAACTAGGTACTACACTCACATAAAAGGCAATATCTCATCAGCAAACAATAAATCTGTTCTTTAAATGCCACTTTTAACAGACCCATGTAATGCTTGAAGCCAGATATCAGTCAGATTTTAAGATCATTGTCAGACAGCAAAAAAGATTTCAATATTCAGATATCCTAAAAATCACGGTCATAAAACATGAAATTCATTGATGTTTTAGCAATTAAATAATTACATATCTATATTAGTATAGCTATAGGAAAATTGGGACTTATAAAAATACAAACACTCCACTGTTTTGGATATGCAGTTAAATCTTTGCAAACTATTGCTGGCCAGTCAACACACCATCAGTCATAACCTCTATTCTCCCCAAATGAAGAAGCACATGTTTGCACAGCCACGTGCTAGAAGATGGGCACTGGGGGCCTAAATCATTACCCTTAGCTTTGGAAGACTGAGTCATCTGGTGGATTAAAAAGACCCTGAAAGTCTACATTGCGATCCTGGCTCCAGGAGGAATTACTAACTGGGGAAGGTATGATCCTTAGTTTTCAAGGCTATTATATAACCTGCCTGCAAGCTGGTCATGAAAATAAAAAGAGACAAGCATGCAAGTTGTCTTGGATCAAGTAGGAGCAATAGAGTTCCTTACTCTTAAGCTTTACGAGTTTGTCAAATCCAGACAGCAGTGGGCTCATGCGAACATATAGAATCTTACAGTGAGACAATGCAATGATCATCCTCACACACGTGTTTAAATGGTAGGCATATAAACATCGTATATGGACTTCCCAGATGGCACTGGTGGTAAAGAGCTTGCCTGCCAATGCAGGAGACCCAAGAGATGCAGGTTTGATCCCTGGGTTGGGAAGACCCTGGAGTAAGAAGCGGCAACCTAGTCCAGTGTTCCTGCCTGGAAAATTCCATGGACAGAAAGAAGAGCCTGGTGGGCTACAGTCCAAGGGGTTGCAAAGAGTCTGACATGATTGAGCACTCAGCACAGACATCTTATACACATGAAAAACATGGTCTTTTCTGGAAGTGGTGAGAAAAGTTTATCAATGACACTAAAATTTTAGGTAGACTTGGGTTATGCAGCAAGTCTGGCTATGTGGTCATTCTGAGGAAGCTTGCAAAGGAGCCGATGAGAAACACGAAAATGAAATCTTGCACTAGTCCCTTGGGCAGCCACACAAAACACCACACATTGGGTGGTATAAACAAACAAAAGAAATTTACTTTCTCACAGCTCTGGAGGACAGAGAGTTCAGATCAAGGTGCTGATTTGTTGATTTCTGGTGAGAACTCTCTTCCTGGCTTGCAGGCAGCTGTCTGCAAAAACAGATGGTCAGTTATTTCCAACTCTCACTCCTCTGCCCATAGAATGTGCCGGGCAGCCTTTCTCGCTCCATTGATTCGGGGCTTAACTGTGTGACCTGTCTTTCCCAACGGAGTGAGAGAGGGCAGGACACAGAGCTCTTGCCCATGCTTCGGTGCCTTGTTTGGGCGTCCTGTACTGCTCCTCTGCCAGGAGAAAAGCATGCTCCAAGAAGCCATTGGTCAGAGAAAGAGATACGAGAGCACATTTGAACCACACTGTAGCCCAGAGTAGAGCGCTCCTAGCTTCACAGCAGACCCATGAGAAAGAAGAGGAAAGATTACTTCCCGGGAATTTTGCTTCCTCAGCACTATTGCAGAAATGGCAGACTAAGGCATTATGGAACAGGCTTCCCTGGTGGCTCAGAGATTAAAGCGTCTGCCTGCAGTGCGGGAGACCTGGGTTCAATCCCTGGGTTGGGAAGATCCTCTGGAGGAGGAAATGGCAACCCACTCCAGTACTCTTGCCTGGAAAATTCCATGGACTGAGGAGCCTGGTGGGCTTCAGTCCATGGGGTCGCAAAGAGTCGGACACGACTGAGCGACTAAACTGAACTAAACTGAAGGCATTATGGGTGTATATATTTTCATATATACCTAAATAAATAACTGTATCTAGCTCTCCAATTACATTATGGTGGCAATGAAAACAAGAGGTAGATAGTGGACCCTGAAAAAATTTGCCAAATCAATGAATAAGTAATGAAATTGTCAAACTTAGAATCTAACAAAGTATACCAGGGATCCTGAATATGATGAAATTCCAACTACTCTTGGTTAATCGATTGTGCAGATATTCAATAAATATTTGTTAAACAGAAAGAATGTGGCAAATTTATAAAATCATGAAACTACTAGGCTTCCCAGGTGGCAATAGTGGTAAAGAACTCTCCTGCCAATGCAAGAGACTTTAAGACACACAGGTTCGATCCCGGGTCAAGAAGATCCCCTGGAGGAAGGCATGGCAACCCACTCCAGTGTTCTTACCTGGGGAATCCCATGGACAGAGGAGCCTGGCCGGCTATGGTCCATAGGGTCGCAAAGAGTTGGATACAACTGAAGCAACTTAGTGTGCACACACACAGCCATACAGTGAAGTTAATAGTCTCTCTGAATTCCTACTTCATTTAACTTGTACCACATAAGACAAATTAGAGTTAGACACATTAAAAGTTTAAAAAAAGGAAAAAAAAAAAAAACTTCCGATAGCAAAATCAACTTCCCATAGTAAGTTGGGTAATTTTTCACTTCCTTTGTAGCCCTTTCTTTGACTAAAGCTATATGGTATATACATGTTTAGGACATTGACTGGTGAATTGATAGGTTGCTGTTGATTGGATACATTCTTGAAACACATCTGGGCTCATAAATCTGTGCGTGTTAACAATTTATTTTCTAATTCTATAAGTAGGATAAGTTCTTCTCCTCTTGTGCTTACACATGACAACTAACTTTAAAACCATCTTATTAAATGTTTAGCGTGTTGATAGATCTAGTTGAGATTAGAGAAAGACCTGGGCATCAGCAGGGAAGCTCGCCATGGGCACACTTGGCTCAATGAGGGACAGCTCTACTCCTGAACAGTCTGCATGAAACAAAACATGCCTGTTTCATGGCATCAGGAAAAAGAAGCTGTTGAGTCCTGCCCTGAGGTCACAGGTGCAAGGTCTTGCTGCAAGGCCACAGAAGGGGAGCCCAGAAACAAGGTCATCTCCGGAACTGACTGGCTGCCTTGGTTCAGTTCGGTTCAGTTCAGTCACTCAGTCGTGTCCGACTCTTTGCAGCCCCATGGCCCGCAGCACGCCAGGCCTCCCTGTCCATCACCAACTCCCGGAGTTCACTCAAACTCATGTCCATCGAGTCAGTGATGCCATCCAGCCATCTCATCCTCTGTCGTCCCCTTCCCCTCCCACCTTCAATCTTTCCCAGCATAAGGGCCTTTGCCAATGAGTCAGTCTCCACATCAGGTGGTCAAAGTATTGGAGTTTCAGCTTCAGCATCAGTCCTTCCAATGAACATTCAGGACTGATTTCCTTTAGGATGGACTGGTTGGATCTCCTTTGACCCCCTTGGTAACCATTGCCAAGCCCCCCGATCATCATCAGCAAGCTTCCTGACTCAAATTAGGCAAAAATGCCTTCCCTGATAGTTGTCTTATAGCCCCCCAACCAGTCACCTAATGCCACCCTCCCAGCAGGAATTTTCTTTGTCTTGAGGCTATAAAAATTGGCTATTAAACCATGACAATTGTCAACTCTTCCTGGTCTGTCAGGAGGTCGACATGCTGCCCACATTATCTCTGTTCTTTGTTCTTAAAAAACTCACTCCCTTCTGAAATTCTCTGTCTGGAAATTCTTTTCCAACCTGTGCTTGGACTGCCTCAACAGAAGTGTCTTAATATAAAGAGTGTAAGATAAAAGCTTGGTGGAACGGAATGATACTGCTGAATTGATACTGACTGAATTTCTGGTAATGAATGACATTACTCAGTGTCCTCATGTTTAGGAAAAAGAAAAATCCCAGAGGTTGGAAAATGAGAGAGCCATGTTCTAATACGGGAAGGATGTGGGCTGATTCTCCAAGCACAGCTAGAAACTATAAGCATTTTGATTATAAGGCCATTTCATGATTGTCACCCTAGAATTAAAAATTTACAATATCTGGAGATGGGACAAAAATTTTCATTTTAACAAATTTTCCAGATGACTTTATGCACTTCATTGTTTGAGAAAAAATAACACTGAATTTGTTTTTTTTAACGTGTTTTTCCTGTTGCTTTTTAAAAAGTAGGTTGTTCAATCACCATCACCTACATGGAGCTTATGGGTAATAGGTAAGGACTTCTGCCATGTCAGCTCAGCTAGCTGCACTCTGCTCTCTCCCTCCAACCCTACTTAGAACATGATCTTTCTAATTTGCAAAAAGAAGAAGTGTTTCTGGTAGCTATCCTTAGCGTTCCAGGAAGTGTAAGCACTGCGAACTAAAACACATGGTTCTGTGGCTTGCTATGCCTTGCTTTGCTTTCAGTTGCTTTATTGAAATGAGCTATGTGACATCACCCTGAGTCATTGTGCATTCAAAATTAGCTTAGTTTTAAAGTTATTAAATGTGGTAATTTTGCTATTTGATTTGGAGCCAGAAAAATTATTTTAGTACAGTACAGAATGAATCTCTTAAAAAACATCATTGGTAAAAAGGAAGTTTTTAAAAAAGTAACCTGATCCTGAGTTTTTTAAAATTTCTTATAAGGTTTTAGATAAATAGATAAATATAGCTGCTGCTGCTGCTAAGTCGCTCCAGTAGTGTCCGACTCTGTGCGACCCCATGGACTGCAGCCCACCAAGCTCCTCCGTCCAGGGGACTCTCCAGGCAAGAGGACTGGAGTGGGCTGCCGTTGCTTTCTCCAAGATAAATGTAGAGATGATAGCTAATGCATACATTGTTGTTGTTTAGTCACTAGTTGTGTCCAGCTCTTTGGCAACACCATGCAAGCTTCTGTGTACCTCTCAGAGTTTGCTTGAATTCATGTCCATTGAGTCGCTGATGCTATCTAACCATCTCATCCTCTGCTGTCCCCTTCTCCTTTGGTCTTTAATCTCATAGGGTCCTTCCCAATGAGTCAGCTTTTTCACATCAGATGGCCAGAGTATTGGCGGTTCAGCTTTAGCATCAGTCCTTCCAATGAACATTCAGGGTTGATTTCCTTTAAGAGTGACTGGTTTGATCTCTTTGCTGTCCAAGGGACTCTCACGAGTCTGCTCCAGCACCATAATTCGAAAGCATCAATTCTTCGGCGCTTAGCCTTCTTTATGGTCCAACTCTCACATCTGTATATATGTATATGTAATTTCTTTTGCAAATGCTGAATTAATGTTGTGAATAAGAGAGAAGGGCTGAGATTCCAATTCAGGGAACACATCCTTTGTTAATTTCCCCATCTCTTAAGTTTCTTTTCATTGCTCATTCTCCTGCACTGGCTCTTGGAGAGAGCAAAAAAGCCATGCTCTGAGAAAGCACTCATGAAAAAGATATACCACTGCCTAACAGATGGATAAGTGTGCTCTAGAATGAGTCTCACCCTGATTCAGAGCCATCACGACACGCCGTCCTGGTCTCCTCCCCAGCGGCTCCGGCAGGCCACACCTGTAGGCTGTCAGCCCAGCTCTCTCCTCGCCCCTGAGAGGCACCCTTGCCCAGGGCTCACCGTTTCTTCCTGTGCAGGGTTCCCCTCTGTGTGCATCTTGACTGGTTCCCGCCCCTCCCTTTGAGCTTGGCTGTGCTTGTTGTCATCACTGTTTCAAGCATGAGTGTACAAATAGCGCACGGCCTCTGCAAAGCTTCCTAGATATCTTGGGCACTCCAGCTTTGGCAGGAGACCATTTCAGCCACCTGGGGCTGTCAAACTGTAAGTGACAACTTGAAGACTGCCAGGCCTGGGTTGGTGATGGGCTTTTCCCTGCTTGCCTGCTCTGCTAGCACGATAGGATGTTGTAATAGAAGCAAATTCCGAATCATATTCAACTTTGGTAGCTTCACTTCAGTTCAGTTCATTTCAGTCGCTCAATCGTGTCTGACTCTTTGCAACCCCATGAATCACAGCACGCCAGGCCTCCCTGTCCATCACCAACTCCCAGAGTTCACTCAGACTCATGTCCATCGAGTCAGTGATGCCATGCAGCCATCTCATCCTCTGTCATCCCCTTCTCCTCCTGCCTCCAACCCCTCCCAGCATCAGAGTCTTTTCTAATGAGTCAACTCTTCTCATGAGGTGGCCAAAGTACTGGAGTTTCAGCTTTAGCATCATTCCTTCCAAAGAAATCCCAGGGCTGATCTCCTTCAGAATGGACTGGTTGGATCTCCTTGCAGTCCAAGGGACTGATGTGGAAACTGAAGTTTGGGAAAGATAAGTGATCTCTTCCAGTTCACAGGTTTTGTTTTGTTTTGTTTTCCCCACCACATGGCACGTGGGATCTTAGTTCTTTGGCCAGGGATGGAACTCATGTCCTCTGCAATAGAAGTGGGTCTTAACCACTGGACCGCCAGGGAAGTCCCTCATAGGGTTAGATTTATCCTGTGCCTCAGTCACCTCTTTGAAAGAGTATGTGCCTGTTAAACAGAGTTGAGTCATCTCAAGGAAGGCTTCTCTACCACCTCCTCTTATTTCTTAATGCTTTACCCCAAAGCTGGTTTGATTTCCTTATTGGGTTTGCAGTATCACTATTTTTGCCTTTTCATGTTTCAGCATAATTGCATGTTTATAAATATATTTCTCTTAACTATAAGCTCCTTGAGGGCAAAGATTCTGATTCACTTTTGAATGTTTGATGCCTGTGATAGTAGGTGCCCAATAAGTATTTGTTAAATAAGTTATTAAACGACTAATGTCTAGACAATGAAGGGACGAATAAGTCAATGAATGAATGAGAAAAGGACAGTAGCCTGCCACACTGCATCCTCTTACTGAGGACTGACATCATAGGGATTAATCTCAAGCTCTTTTCAAACCCTCTCTGCAGCTGGAGGATATCCGCAAACTTGTTTCTTTTTTTTTCAAATCTGGGAAAAAAATCCTTTATATCAGGATATACATGAAGAGGAATTTATTTCTGTTTCTAGATCACTGATTCTATCACATTTTTCACCCATCCATGAATAAAGATGAAATAATATGGTACTTACCTGAAGATGACTCCAAAGTAGAACTAAGTACATGATCATGGATGTTTTCAGTAACTTCATCAGGGTGCTTTTTGATACTGTGATTTAGACAATCCATTTTGTTAGCATTAGAATGTTCTTTCTAAATTAAAATGACAAAATTCATGTCTTCAAATGCTTAAGCCAATGGTAAAACACATTTTACAGTTTTATCAATATTGAATAGGTACGTATACTTGTGTCTATTCATTATTATTTACATCAGTATTTATTGGGAGTCTGCTTTCGTGCTGGAACTGTACTAGGGCTTAGCAAGTAAAAATAATAATTAAAAGATCCAAATCTAATCTTATTCTCAAAGTGCATACAATTTACTATTTTTGTATTGGTCAAGGTGGAAAAGCCCAAATTCCTGTATCTACCAAGTATATATTACCTAATCAATTATGTATATATTACATTATATTAAAATCATATGTATAAACACACACATGTAAATAAACATGCCCAAGTAATTTTGATGTCATTCTGATAAATTATGAAATTTTCATTGATAGATTTTTTAATATTTCTAGTGCAAGTGAGAGACACCACTCATGCTAAAAATTATATTTACCAGCTAAAAGATTAGGTGCAAAGAACTGTCAGACCAGATAATTTCAATATTTAAGAAAATTTTATGTCAACTCTCCTATAATTTAAACAATCTGAAAATTGGTGGAAAATTCAAACTCTTAATAACTGCCATGGAAGTTAATAAAGGGACGTCGGTTTCCATGTGAGGCAACACACAGCGTTGGCCTGCATAGACTGTTAGACATCAAAGATGTGCGGCAGGCAGAGCAGAATAATACTTTTTTTTTTTTTTTTTTAAGTACAGGGTTTACTGTGGGCGGCACTTGACGAAAATTAAAGCCTAAAGATGGTTTATTGGTGGTAAGACAAGCAACGAACATCTACGTAGTGCCGTGTGTGTTATCAATGGTGGGCCGTGTGCCACGTTCTGTATCAGCACAGTATGTTATAAGGGATTCACATGCTTTAAAACCCCCAAGATTTCATCATTCGAAATTTGGTCACAATTTACAACAATAGCGACGGAAAATACCTCTGGCTTCCTAATATCAGATAAAAACAACCCTTTTAAAAGATGTGAACGTTGGAGTAAGCATACCAATCAATGCCTCAGCCCACCACTAGATTGACATCAGGACTGACCCTGCAGCTTGCATACCTGATGCCAAGTTAGACAGAAGATGTCTGGAAAGCTAAAATCTACTTCTGATCATCAGGAGCAGATGTTCAGAGTCAGTGTGAACCCGTGTGATGCTGGATGTGTGGAAGCAAGATGTCATGGGGTGGGCTGCTCTGTGGGATTCAAACTCAAGGCTGAGCTCAGGGGCTGAATGCGGCCAAGTCCCCCCTTTCTTCTTCCTTAATCTATAAGTCTGCCTGACACCCTTGTTGCTCACGCTTTTCATCCTGTTCACCATGAAGACTAATGCATTCCCTGTGCAGCATTACTGGCAAGTCTAAAGGCACGAGGGTGTGTGCCTGCTAAGCCGCTTCCATCGTGTCCGACTCTGCGACCCCATGGACTGTAGCCCATGAGGCTTCTCTGTCCACGGGATTCTCCGTAAGAAGACTGGCATGGATTTCCATGCCCTCCTCCAGGGGATCTTCCTGAGGCCAGGGAAGGAACTCACGTCTCCTGCGGCTCCTGCAGTGCAGATGAATTCTTTACCACTGAGCCACCGGGGAAGCCATTTAAAGGCACATTACTTCGCAGTTTCTTAGTTGTTATGGCAAAAGGGACTTGAGAAAAAACTCCGAGCGTGGCAGCTCACTATAACAAGGGAGTGTTTTGCGAAGAGTACAAAAATAAATATATAGTTCAGCATTTTATTGACTATATTCATACCCTGAATTAAGATGTTCATTTTATACAAATTTTCCATCTCTCCTTCCTGTTGAATGAATATATATTCAAGATACATAACTGTGCCATGTCCTATATAGTACTGAGAGTAGAAGGTTATGTAATTGATATTCATGCTGCTGCTGCTGCTAAATCACATCAGTCGTGTCCGACTCTGTGCGACCCCATGGACTGCAGCCCACCAGGCTCCTCCGTCCATGGGATTCTCCAGGCAAGAGTCCTGGAGTGGGGTGCCATTGCCTTCTCCTATTGATATTCATATGTCTTATAACCTTAGGATATCAAGGTCTTTTATTAAATAAAGAAGGACACAGAACATCAAGGCTAAATTCTGTGGTCTCTGATTTTTCCATCTTTTGTCTCTCTAAAAATGAAGATGGATGAAAGATTAGCTAAAAAGTTATATTTACAACACTAAACAATGTTAGATAATATAGGAAACCTGACAAGTCAACTGTACCACATTTTCCAAAACTTCCAGGAGATAAATTCCATCAAAGCAGAGATGTGGTTTTACTCTCAGAAATTCTGATCATATATATGCCAGTGGCTGACCCATAGTATGCCTCATTCTGTCTGCCTATCTGTCTGTTCATCCATCTAGCTGTCCTTCCATTCATCCACATGTCTAAACTTTTGTTGAACTCTGGAATCTATTGGCAAGTTAGCACTCATGCTAGCAGTTCCCAGTAAAGCCACTGATGCAAAATTCTGTGGTCTCTGATTTTTCCATCTTTTGTCTCTCTAAAAATGAAGATGGATGAAAGATTAGCTAAAAAGTTATATTTACAACACTAAACAATGTTAGATAATATAGGAAACCTGACAAGTCAACTGTACCACATTTTCCAAAACTTCCAGGAGATAAATTCCATCAAAGCAGAGATGTGGTTTTACTCTCAGAAATTCTGATCATATATATGCCAGTGGCTGACCCATAGTATGCCTCATTCTGTCTGCCTATCTGTCTGTTCATCCATCTAGCTGTCCTTCCATTCATCCACATGTCTAAACTTTTGTTGAACTCTGGAATCTATTGGCAAGTTAGCACTCATGCTAGCAGTTCCCAGTAAAGCCACTGATGCAGGTTAAACAGTGATAAAAGCCACGTAAGTAGATCTTTTCATCTCTAACTATGATCTACTATCCGTAACACATACAGCTACGCTACACATCTATGTGGCTTCCCCGGTGGCTCAGATGGCAAAGAATCTGCCTGCAATGTGGGAGACCTTGGTTGGAGCCCTGAGTTGAGAAGATACCCCGGAAGAGGACATGGAAATCCAATCCAGTGTTCTTCCTTAGAGAGTCCCCATGGACAGAGGAGCCTGGTGAGCTACACAGTCCATGGGGATGCAAAGTCAGATACAACAGAGCGACTAAGCACAGCACACACAGCACGTCCGTCCGTACCTGTCTCTCTCTCTAACTTTCTAAATGCTAATTTGTAGGGTTGAGCACCAGAAGTAATTGGAAATTACACTGCTGACTGTGATTACCAGATATGCTATGTGGAAAAGTTAGGAAAATGCTTCCCTAAAGATGAATATAAAATTGGTGAGGTTGTTAAAAACAACCATTTCAGGGCTCTGGAGATTGACAAAAAGTGGACAACAAAATTAAATGTTTCTATTTTTAAAATTTTAGATTTCGAGTAAGAATACTGAGAGTGTATGGATTTCTTGTACAGAGCTGTCCCATCCTTCCTCCAACTCACAGCTCAGTGGGTGAGAACAATGGTTTTACCACCCTGATTCTGGATCTAAAACTCAGCAGCATTGCTTCCAAAGAGGGTGGATTTAATTTGGGATGGAAGAGAAAAACTGGTATCATTGTCAGCTAAATGTGACAACCAAGGAACGATGGAGGGAACCTGCTGCTTTGTTGGTCTGAGGTCGCGGTCTCATTTAGGGTGAAAAGCAAAACCACCAGGAATTTAACAGAGATGCAGGAGAAGAGAGAGCCCTCGACGAGCTGAATGAACTCTCCGCTTACCCCTGCCTGTCTATGAAACACGAGCAAAGAGACCAAAGAGAACCCGGCAGGAAATAAACACCAAAGGAGACGTGAAAAATAGCTCGATGTGGAACACTCCCCACCCCTGACTCAAGACAGCAGCAGTGGGAAACCTTACTGATTCAAGATGCGTTAAGTACAACTTTTGCCCAATTCACTGGTTGATCACTAAGTTATGCAGACATGGGGGAAACCACTAAGAAGGCAATCTAAAATTAAAAATAAGGAGCAACTGAGTAGAAATATCAAGAAGAAAAACACTACAAGGGAGGCAGTTTCCAAAGCTTATAAAACCAAGCATGAACTCTAAAAAATATGTTGGAACTCAGAGACCTGTGGAAAATGCCAAGGATATTAACTGATGTACAAATGATAGTCTCAACATGGGAGGGAGGAGAAAAATAGAGGGAAAATTGAAGAAATAATGGCCCCAGATTGATGAGAAACATTAAATCAGTAGATCCGGGGAGCTCAACACACTTTTAGTACGATAAATGCACAAGAGCCACACCTAGCTACATCTAATTAAACCCCTGAAAGCCAAAGGCAAACAGCCTGGAAGCAAGAAAGAAATCTGACTAATCACATGCAAGGAACAAAAATAAGAAGTTTCACGGACTTCTGTTCTGAAAACTGGATGACAGAAAGCAGTAGGTGACACGTTTTAAATACCGAAAGGGAAACGAGTTGACCCCAAAGTTTAAATCCAGCAAAATTATCCTTTGAAACTAAAGGCATTCCCAATCAGACAAAAACTGAGAGAATTTGTATTCACTGTTAGCAGACCTGTTCCACAGGAGCCACTAAAGCAAGTCCTTGCAGAAAAGAGGAAATGATACCTGGCAGGAGACCGAATCTGCAGAGCGAAGCGCAGGGCATCAGCGAGAGTCATCGAAAATACGCGGGCAAGTGCAGAAGATCTCTGTGCATCTGATCCTATTTTCTTCACGTCTCTAAAAACCACGAGGTTGTTGAAAACAATAGTTACAACGCTGTAGTGCTGAATTTAGACCTTATATATGAGAAATATAACAATATCAGACAAAGGATGGGGGGACGAAACCACGTTGGAGAAAATTTGCTCTCTTAAGTCAAAATTAAGTCAGTATTAACCTAAAATAGATTGTGATACGTCTCAGTTTCCTCATCTGTAAAATATGTAGCATAACTGCGCCTCAGATTATCGTGGGGCCTAAATGAGTTTCTCTACATAATAGACATATTAGATACCTACATACATATATATGGGTATACATGTATATTTAGAACTTATGTACTTAGAACAATGTCAGACACATAATAAATACTGTGTTAATTTTTACTGTTGACTTGAGAATTATATCCAGAAAAAGCCGAGGAGAGTCACTATTACTATTTCTATTTAATGTCACATTAGAGGTCTTATTTAGTGCAATAAGTATAATTAAATAGTGTAAATATAGAAAATAAGAACATACTCTATTTACTTGATATAATATGATTCACTACAAAATCATTTGAGAAAGGCTCATATTTAGGACTACCATGAAAGTTTAGCAAATTGCTAGATAAATAACTGACACCATGCCTCTATACCAGCAGTCACCAATTAGGAAAAGAATATAATGTGATGAGAAATAAAATCTAACAAAAATGTGCATGACCTCTGTTCAGTTCAGTTCAGTTCAGTCGCTCAGTGTGTCCGACTCTTTGCGACCCCATAGCACGCCAGGCCTCCCTGTCCATCACCAACTCCCGGAGTTCACTCAGACTCATCTTCATCGAGTCCGTGATGCCATCCAGCCATCTCATCCTCTATCGTCCCCTTCTCCTCCTGCCCCCAGTCCCTCCCAGCATCAGAGTCTTTTCCAATGAGTCAGCTCTTCACATGAGGTGGCAAAAGTACTGGAGTTTCAGCTTTAGCATCATTCCTTCCAAAGAAATCCCAGGGCTGATCTCCTTCAGAATGGACTGGTTGGATCTCCTTGCAGTCCAAGGGACTCTCAAGAGTCTTCTCCAACACCACAGTTCAAAAGCATCACTGATGTACTCTGCATATAGGTCTGTAACAGACTCCAAAACGTCCGCCTTACTTCCCGCCCTCACTTGTTCCCAGCCTCCATGCCTAAAGACATTCGCGTCTATTACTGAGAACGCAGGAATGCCGCCTTATTTTGATAAAGGGGCTTTGAGATGTAATTGTTAAAGATGGTAAAATGAGGATATGATCCTGAATTAACGAGTGGACCCCAAATCCAGTGACAATGTCCTTGTAACAGACACCTAGAGGAGAACAGACACACAGAGGAGGAGCCTTGTGACCACGGAGGCACATATTGGCTAATGCGGCCACTGGGCACAAACCAAGGGATTCCTGCATCTTCCTGGAGTGAGAAAAGTGAAAGACCTCAAAAGACTCTCCTCTAGCACCTCGAAAACACAGCCCTGCAGACATTTTAGTTCTGGACTCCGCAGATCTGAAAGAATACATTTCTCTGTTGTTTGAAGCAAAGAAGTTTGTGGTAACTTTTCTCCTTTTTTGTGGAAGCCCTAGGAAAGTAAAACAGTCTATATGAAAAACATTTAAAAATTCTAAAAGGACATAGATGACCTAAATGGATATAGAGATGTATCTATTTATTAATGCAACTGCTCAATATCTTTCTTACGTCAGTTCTCCCAAAATGATTTCATCAGTGTAATACAACTGCAATACAAATTCTAAGTAGGGAAATAAAAATACCAAAGATAATTCACAAAAAGAATTAGGGCTCTGCAAGCAATGGCACCCCACTCCAGTACTCTTACCTGGAAAATCCCATGGACGGAGGAGCCTGGTGGGCTGCAGTCCATAGGGTCACGAAGAGTCAGACATAACTGAGTGACTTCACTTTCACTTTTCACTTTCATGCATTGGAGAAGGAGATGGCAACCCACTCCAGTGTTCTTGCCTGGAGAATCCCAGAGACGGGGGAGCCTACATCAGTGTAATACAACTGCAATACAAATTCTAAGTAGGGAAATAAAAATACCAAAGATAATTCACAAAAAGAATTAGGGCTCTGCAAGCAATGGCACCCCACTCCAGTACTCTTACCTGGAAAATCCCATGGACGGAGGAGCCTGGTGGGCTGCAGTCCATAGGGTCACGAAGAGTCAGACATAACTGAGTGACTTCACTTTCACTTTTCACTTTCATGCATTGGAGAAGGAGATGGCAACCCACTCCAGTGTTCTTGCCTGGAGAATCCCAGAGACGGGGGAGCCTGGTGGGCTGTGGTCTATGGGGTTGCACAGAGTCGGACACGACTGAAGCGACTTAGCAGCAGCAGCAGCAAGCAGGAGGCATTTGCCCCTCCAAATAAGAGGGCATACTATTACCATTTTTCATTGTTCAGAAATGGTTCAGTGTTTGCATTTCCAAGCTGGCTGACTTAGAAGAACTATTACTGCTGTTGAGCATTTCCTCTTCCCTAAGTGTTGATTTTCTCTTTGAAGGCACATTGTTTTTTATCAAACAAATATGAGGAGGAATCCTATTACTCTCTCAGAAGTGACTCTAACAAGCTGAGATTGACTTTACAGACCACGTGAAAAGCAGGTCTTATTCCAGCATCATCACCCCTCTCCTGGAGATGAACTGCACTATATTTACTGTTTGCCTTTTAATACTCTATTAAAAGTATTTTTATTTTAATAAATGAATCAAATAATGGCATAATGTAAACTTGCATTTTATTTCCCCAATAGTCCCTAAATCCTGATCAAACTGCTTATCCCAATAGTCTATGTTATATTTACTCACATGAAGAGAAAGATCAAAGTTTCAGATGCTTTGAGGCACAAAGGAGATAAAAAATCAGTTAAAGGTCACTGGAGGCCAGGAAGAAAGAGACTAAAGACAGTTTGCTAAAAGAGAAGTTCATTTAAACACAGCAATTTGAAAACAGACACAACAGGAACAATCTATATTATCTCTTATTTGCTCAATCTTTCTGGTTTTACTGCTCCCAGTTCCACCCTGCAGTTCAGACCTGGCAGCAAAATCCTGGTTTCTTTCCAGCAGCTTTTCGCAAGCTGATAAGGAACTAAACTTGGAGGGAGAAAAAAAAAAAGAAGAAATTGACTAAAAACTGTGCTTTTCCCTTTCCTCTCCATGTGTATATTACTTCTTACAGCTTCATCTAGAACATGGTAAGACGACAATGGAAATGTGGGCCTGACCTAGAAATGTCTCTGACTATGATTAACATAAACCTTCATCTTAATGGCTTTATGCATCATATAAACTCCTCAGCAGTGCTGTGTATATCTTGGAAACATAATGACTCTTAGTCGATTCATCCTCATGTCCTCCGAAGGTGAAAGCCTTTGATATGTGGTATTGTGCTGGGTGAAATCACATTCCAATGGTTATCTTACCTGGTGCAATTATTTGAGGAAAGCTACCTGTCATATTTTGGGTGGAAAATTACATACTCAAGATGGATTTTTAAAACACATACTGTTTCTATACTGTTGCTATGCTTTAGCTGACAAGGGTTTATTTTTCAGATCGAAACAGTAAGTCTTACTCATCTTCAATGTTATTTTTATAAAACATATCCCAATGAATTGCTGAGTTTTAAGATCTCATTGTGATTCACACCCACTGACATTCAGGGCACCTTCCTGAAACGTCAGTTCTGCAATAGATTGATCAATATGTCTATTTGGATCAAGTTATTTACTGCAGTTGTTTCAGAATTAAAGAACTGCACTTTCCAGAGTTCTTTAGTTTGCCAAGTGGGTTCAAGTAATGACTCCCTGCTCTCCGTTTTTAACCTCAGTTTGTTGAAAATCTTTTCTAATAAGACTCACCGAACATTTCAAAAATAAGCTGTCCAAGGTTTCTTTATATCCCTAATATATTTCTTTTTACTAGATTTGGAATGCTTCCAGAGGGTTTTTACTTACATTATGATATTTCCCTGTTCAGTTCTGACTTCAATTTGTCCTTAAGCTAAAAACTTATCTTCTGATTAGCAAGTTGCTTCTTTAACTGTAGCCAGCTTTGTGGGTACTAAACCCTAGAAGGAAACATTAGACTTCAAAAGGAACTTATTTTGCCTACAGGTTTTTTCCTGAGAATAAAGAGGGAATTTGGAACATTGATTAACTTTGACCAGCATCAGACATTTCCTTCTAAACACCTTGAAAAGGGGGGGCTTCCCTGGTGGCTTAGATGTAAAGAATCTGCCCGCAATGCAGGAGACCCAGGTTTGATCCCTGGGTCAGGAAGACCCCCTGGAGAAGGGAATGGCTACTCACTCCAGTACTTTTGCCTGGATAATCCCATGGACAGAGAAGCCTGGCGGGGTAGAGTCCATGGGGTCACAAGCAGTCAGACATTACTGAGCGACTAACACTTTCATTTTCTTCACTAAAGAGGAGACTTGGAACATTGATTAACTTTGACCAGCATCAAATATTTCCTTCTAAACACCCTAAGTGGCATGGAAATTTTCAAATACCCCAAAGCCAATCATGGTCTCTCGCTGGCCTACTAGTACCATGAACTGGAGAGACTGCAACTAGCTTAACTAATCTGGGGCTACTAAAGCCCAAGTTTCATCAGAGTATCTCCAGTTTTTTGTTTGTTTGTTTGTTGTTTTCTGTAGCTATAAGGAGAGAGAAGGAGGGAGGGAAGAAGAGAGCAAGAACCCACTAGAGAATTAGGTTTTCTGCATATTCTTAACTTTTCTCCCTCCAACCAGGATTCAATGCCTTCTGCAACTGTGCAGAAAGTTTTAGGGTGTGAGCTCTGAGAAAGCTGATAGAACTCCAAGCATCTGGCCTCAGGTGATGATGCAAGCAGCCTCGAGCTAACCAGGAGGACCACTGTGTGATAAAGCTTATGTTTTCCGAAGAGCTTTTGCACTTTGTCAAAACTTATCTCATCTGTTTAAAATCAGAAATATTGATGTCATTTCAAATGACATTTCATGAGAAGTCACGTCAGTGAGATCTGTTCTCGGGATTCGATAGTCTGAACACTCAAGAACGACAAAGATCCTGAATCCTGTGCTGTCATTGGCCATTGCTGCTCACCCCTCTCCCTAAGAGCCAGGTGCCTACCCATGGCTCAGTTTTATTGTTTTCCCATAATTATATTATTTATATACGAGGCAAAAGTTGCCCATCCTCTGCTATTCTAGAAAAGTTTTCCCCCTGATGTGAAATTTAATTTAATATCACAGCCAATCTGTCTATATGGGATGGTTTGCTCCAGGAAGCTTGGCAAATATCCATTAGAGAGTTTGGCTTCTTGTTTCCTGGTGCTGGCTAGTAACCATTCTGGTTCTTGACAAATCTTGCTTTCATGGATCCTATAATTCAATAATTCCAGTGCTTCTTCTCAGATTTAGAGGAACTTCTCAAAATTTCTTATACCCCTGATAGAATAATTTCCCATGGAAAAAAAATTTTTTTGGTTGTTATACTCTAGAAGAAATCAAAACAGCCTGTTTAGCCGGATGATCTGCTAAAATATTTCTATTTATTTAAAAATTACTTTCATAGTATCTGTAGTAAGCTTTTACTTAATGACAGTAATTATTTTACATATTGTCAGAATATCACCTACTTCCCATTTGTTGTTCATTTTTTATAGAGTGCCTGGGGAGAGTAAGAGCCTGGTTTCTCTAACATCTCAGAGAAGAGTGCTGTTCTAAAAACACACCAGGACATATATTTGCTCTTTTATTTCAGTAATTTGACATGCAGTAAAAAGAACCATGGGCTTCCCTGGTGACTTATTGGTAAAGAATCTGCTGCCAGTGCAGAACAGATGCAGGTTCGATCCCTGGGCCGGGAAGGTCTCCTGCAGAAGGAAACGGCAAGTATGCTTACCTGGGAAATCCCATGGACAGAGGAGCCAGGCAGGCTACCATCCATGGGGTCGCAAAGAGTCAGACACGACTAAGCAACTAAACAAAAAAAAGGACCACAGGTTTTCCATTTGAATTTCCTTGATTCCAGCAGGAAAAAAAAAAAAGAATCTATCAGAGACTCCAGGGACTAGGCTCGAGAGTCCTTACCAGTCTGGTGTCCGTTTTTACTTTTAAGATAAGACCCACAAAAAATTAAATAAGGATTGGCTATGAGTTTCCAAAATAACTGTTCATGAGCATGCCCAGAACAGGCTAGAAGTAACAAACACACAATTCTGCTATCTTGTGTGTTACAGACTTGCTGCTTTAAGGGCGCTATGTAAGTGGGCAGTGTTGTAAGTAGGACAATATAGCGATAACTCATAGTAAGTAATCAGCTAATAGAAAAATGTTGGAGTTTTTCTAGCAATAGGTATTCACTATATGTAATAACATTAGATTTAATGATCATTGTACAAGATCTGAAGATGTTTTGACTAATTTATTTGAAGCCTATAATTGCTCTGAGCCAAGAAGTCTCAGCCTTGGCCTGTTATGGAGCAGTCTTAAGTTTTTATTCGACTCACACAAAAGGCAAGATTTATAATTGTACTAGTTTCTTTGGACTTTTGTAACAGATTACCACCAGCGTAGTGACTTATGACAGATTCATTCTGTCTCATTTCTGGAGGCTGGAAGTCCCCAGTCAAAGGGTCGTCAGGGCTGCTTACTTCCAGGGGCGCTGAGGGAGAGCCGCGTGCCTCTCCGCTGGCTGGTGGCGGTGGCTGGCAGACCCTGGCATTCTTTGCTTTGCAGATACATCCGCCTGTTTCCTATCTTGACATGGCGCCACCCTCCCATCTGCCCATTCTTCCCCCTTCTTATAAGGAGTCCATCATTGGATTTAGGATTCACCCTAATACAGTATGACCTCATCTTTAAAAATAATTACGTTGGTAATGACCCTATTTCCAAATAAGGTCACATCCTGAAGTTTCAGATACACGTGAGCTGGAGAGGAGGAAGGCAATATTCAACCCACTAGAGCCATCAGGTCAGAGTCACCATTAGCTGCCACAGTCAGATAGATGCTTCTGCTCCTAGAGATACTGTGACCACAGTTAAATCTTTGGAAAGTCTCGATTTATAAACAGTACAGGCATTCAGAATTCTAGATGTTATTCTATAAACATGTATGTGCGTGTGTGTTGGTCGCTCAGTCACGTCCGATTCTTTGCGACCCGGTGGACTGTAGCCCACCAGGCTCCTCTGTCCATGGGATTCTCCAGGCAAGAACACTGTAGTGGGTAGGCACGCCGTTCTCCAGGGGATCTTCCTGTCCTGGGGATGGAACATGGGTCTTCTGCTTTGCAGGCAGATTCTTTACTGTTTGAACTACCCAGGAAGCCTATAAATATGTATAGGCAAACTTACAAAAATGTATAAAATAATCTGTCTGAAATATGTTTTATCTGGAAATTCCATTTGTAAAGTAGTCCCTATCTAGTAAATCCGTAGGAATTATGTCACGGTGGGGAAAGAAATGTTCCTCTAATAAGGTCCTAAAATAAACCTTACAGATTGGATTTGGGAAAGCATTTGGGGACCGTTAGAAATTTCTGTTCCTTGAGTGACTCTAGTAAACAAAGCAAATGAAATCCACTTGCTTTTAATCTCTTTAATCGCAGATCATCAAGCTCATCTCTTTCAGTCTTTTTCACAATCTGGCAGAATAAGTCACTTGCACTTTAAGCTACAATTTCTCCTGCTCATCCTTCTCTCTCTCTCTTCATGCTTTCGTGACAAGTCAATTTGCCTTTTGCTTGTTTTTAGAGTATCCTCCAAATTTTCTCTGATGGATCCGATATTCTGTGGTAACAGTGGCCTTAATGGTGGATGCTGTCACAAATAGTGAACAAAGCTGTAGTGCTATTTGCTGTTATTTAAATAATCGTGAGTAAAGAAAGGACAGGATATGGATACTCATAACTGCCTTTCAGGTCTGCTGGCGTTGTTCTTGTGTTTCTCACCCAGGATGGGACTTTGGTTCTTGCAGCGGCTCTTTGTTTGCAGTATCTGCAGGTACACTTACGCATAGACTTTGGTTATTTTATCCAAAGAGCCTTAATTTTATTGATTTATATTTTTAAACTTTTTAACCTGTTTGAGAACATCCACCCACAAACTGGGTATTCTCTAATTGGTGATTGTTTTCGCAATTTGTGAACTTATTTTCCGATTCAGTTTTGAGTGTGTTTATAAAAGAGTGGATAGGTCTCCCTTTGCTTTAGTTCTTAAGTCTATTCCAGAATACAATCTGAGTTTCCTAAACCCATTTGTGAATCTTTATTTGGTTTATAATTTTGAGTCTTTGTCCAATGTCCTTTAAGGAGGGGGCTTCTGAAGGATTTTTATGTGTCAGTTTATTTATTTTGCTCTCTCAAGGCACTTGTTTTTATACATATGGGTCACTTAAATCTTCTTTCTTACCTTGTTGCTGCTGTTGCTGCTGCTGTCTTTCAGTCGTGTCTGACTCTGTGTGACCCCATAGACGGCAGCCCACCAGGTTCCCCCATTCCTGGGATTCTCCAGGCAAGAATACTGGAGTGGATTGCCATTTCCTTCTC
Organism: Aepyceros melampus; assembly: GCA_006408695.1. NCBI lineage: Eukaryota > Metazoa > Chordata > Mammalia > Artiodactyla > Bovidae > Aepyceros > Aepyceros melampus. The sequence continues at coordinate 79,383 of SJXQ01004824.1, read as the reverse complement.
CAGGGGATCTGTCCAACCCAGGGATCGAACCTGTGTCCCTTCATCTCCTGCACTGACAGGCAGATTCTTTGCCACTGTGCCACCTGAGAGGCCCATGAACTACTTTACTAAACTTGAATATTATCTTTAAAATAGAAATGTATCCCTTTAAATTATTCATTGCATCAAAAATAGCAAATGAATTAAAAAATGAAGATGATTTCCAATTATCTCTTGATGACTATTAAAAATAATTTTGTCATATAGAACAGAAAGGTGTTTACAAATTGATTTCTTTCAAATACCCTGGATACTGCTTCTCAGCCTTTTAGCTAAAATCAAGTTAGTATCAAATACCCTAGATATACCACTAGCTATTGATATTATTGAGCATTGGCTACTTCAAAGAATCTGGCACACATCACCTGGAGATGCCAGACTGTTGAGCTTGAGGCCTGGTTGGACGGGGCTTTTAGGTTGTCTCAGAGAAGGTGCTGGAGAGAGACTGATAGAAGTATTTGTTTACAAGATATTCTATTAACCATATATCCTCAGCTTTCTGCCCTCTAAGAACAAATAAGAATGCACTCTCCCACCTCTTTTGAAGTTTAGACAAGGTTGTGTGATTTGCTTTGGGCAGAGAAGTATGAGCAAAAGCCACACACATCACTTTTAGGTGAAAGCTTACTTGCATGGAACTACTCACCGTGTTGCCTTTCACCATCTGCAATGAACGTTGACAGAGATAATGGAGGAGAAGCAGGTGCTAGCCTGAGCCACTGAGCTCAGCACAGGAAGAACACCCTTTCCATGGCAGCAACCTGCTTGGGACATGCCCTGTAAGCAAAAATTAAACTGTTCTGTCACTCACTTTTTGTCATAGTTAATGTCAAAATGATTTACTTTCCTGATATGTCTGCTGACGTTTCGCTTCCACATGACCGAAGTTGCAGGCCAATCTGATTCTTTTTGATTTATAAGTCATCTTTTCTTCTCACCATCTTAGTTTTAAAGATTTTTCTCTTTTTTAGTTCAGAAATTTCGTGTGTGTGTGCATATATTGGAGAGAGTGTGCTTGGGTCTAGATCTGGCTAGGTTTGAATTTTATTTTATTATGTTTTTAAATTTATCTTGTTTGATGAGTCGGTTCTGCATGTCTGAAGACATGCTTTTTTTTAGTCCAAGGAATATATTATTTCCTTGAATGAGCTGTTCCTCACTGTTCTTTCCTTCTGAAAGTCTAATGTGGTATTTCTCTATCTACATTTTGGGGGATATGTTTTAGAAAAATACCTTGGCAGAATCTTTTGTGTCATCAAACTTTGATATTTTGGTTTTTCTAGCTAGGAATTGAGATTTTTCAAATTATTTCATTAAATATTTTTAATTTTTCCAAATGCTGAGTTTAATTTTATAAATATATATGGGTGTGTTTTATATGTATGTAAATATTTATGTGTGTATGAGTGTGCATGTGTGTGTTTATGTACAAAACATACATGAGTCTGTGTGTGGTTTCTTGACTCTCATTGAAGTTACTAAAGTATTTTCATCTATTTAATATCTTATTTCTATTTCCTTAGCTTTTTTCCCTTTCCAGTTTCATTCTTTCCTCATTATTTACATCATTTCTTTAATGTGTATAAGTAAATACAGCATATTTCTCCTTTCTTGGAATTATTCCTGAGTCTTTCAGACTGAATTGAATATCAGTTTGAGATTTCCTCAATTGTCAGCGCTTCGTCTGCTCCCATTAGTTACATATTTCCCATAAATTTCTCACTATTTTATCAACCTCTAACACTTGCCTGTTTGTTTAGAGTTCTTTTTAGCATTTATTTTCTAATTTCAATGAAATTTCAGGGAAGGACATAAAAAGACTGTATATGCAATCAGTAGACTGAATTAGATGTATATTCCCTTTTTAACTTAAAAAATAAAATAATAAAACAAGTCCTAGTCCATCTAGAGAGTGAATTTATTCATATAAATTCATTCCCCTCATCTCAGACTTTAATTATCTAATATATTTCAGGAAATAATGTCATAACTTGATTCCCTCTACTCTTCAATAGCTCTGTAATTGTCTGTTACACATTAGTTTGTAATGTTTTATCAGGAGATTGAATGCTGATGCAAAGCAGGGTTTTTTTATGTGGTCAGTAATCCACTAATTGACTAAACCCACTATGTGTCAGACACTGTACTACCATCTCATTTCTACCATATTATATCTGTTCTTGCCCTGGGATCATGCTTCTTTATTTCCATTTTATCATCGTAAGGTCCTTTTATTATTGTTTTAAGCAGCAACATGACTACTTACCTTTCTTAAAATTCAGATAACATGTGACTTTTCTCTAAGATATCATTGCTTAAATACCTATATATTACCTGGATGTAAGTGACATATTGCTTTCTGTATCATAGGTAAGATTTATTCTTTAAAACTTCCGAGTTCAAACTTGCAGAATTTTGACTTCAGCTACAGATGTGGGAAAACCTATGATTGGGATTACTTTTTATTGCTTGTTTGCTTATTTTTTTTCTTTTTCTTCTTTTTTAGGGTTTGATATAACTTCATTGATTTTAATTATGTATGTTATTTTCTCCCTACTCCTCTGGCAGAACTGAACTGTAAAATTGAAACCAGAAGGTTGCAAATCTGAGTTAGTTCATGAAACTTAATTGTCAATGTTAGCTTTGTGACCAACCATTGTTATATGTGTTTTGTTATGGAGCCTCAAGAAGGCTTCAAAAACTCTGGCACAGCCCTCAGTCACAGTCAATCAATTATTCCACTTTGCAGGTGCTTGATTTTCCAGCAGACAGCACTTGCAAACTGGCTTTGAAAGGTGGGCAAACATGTTCATGAATATTTGGAAGTTTATTTTTCTTTACTGTCACAGACACATCTGTTAGACGGGAGTTTTGTAATATGTCTCTCAAGATTGCTAAGATTCATTTTTAACTGTGTCTTTGAAAAATATTTTGTCACGCGTGGCTTATGGAGAAATCATTAGTGAGCATGAAACACCCTCTTTGTTTTACACAGTGGGCATATTATAACAATATTCCATCAAGTTAATTACCTGAGACACTAAGAATTGTATTTTAAATGTATAATAAAATTGATTTGGTGTTTGGCTATATCCTGGAGAGATTTTCTTGCTTAGAAGCACTATCTTACGTAGCATTCTTGATAAATTCTGAAAGAAAGGAGGTCATCAAACTGTATGCTTCACCTGAAGATGCTGAGCTCCATCACTGTGTGAGAATTGGCCGGACGAATGACGTTGGTCTGCACGGTACCTCTGCAAATGCTCTTACGCTAATTTCAGGTAATTGACTCATGATTTTGATAAAACTGAAAGGTAATACTCCTTTTGACCTCCTCACCTTAATAGAGTAGAAATTGGAAGGTTCTGGCAGCTCAGCACCAAAGAATCCACCTGCCAGAACAGGAGAGGCAGGAAACACAGGTTCGACCCCTGGGTTGGGACGATCTCCTGGAGAAGGAAGTGGCAACCCACTCGAGTATCCCTGCCTGGGAAATTCCATGGACAGAGGAGCCTGGCGGGCTACAGTCTCTGGGTTTGCAGGGAGTTGGACACGACTGAGCGACTAAACTGCAATGTAGCTCACAAGGAAAGCTGTCTTGCCTAATGGGTGATTCACAGAGAAAATGGCTCTCTATGAGATAGTTTTGTGATGAATGGGTGACAAAAAGAGTTTCCTTGGACATTTTGGTGTCTAACTGATGGTCATACTTGAGCTGTAACTCCCTCTCACAGAGAACACGCAAAACCGATGCTTTTGTCTTAATTCCGACAAGTGGCTTTGGGTTGGTGGCGGCTACACAAGGGGACTGGATTCAGGAAAACTTCATTCTGTCCTTGGAGTTCTGAGCCAGGAGATCCTAGAGGTGTTGCTTTTTATTACAGTGCCCAGGGCTCTTAAATAAAGCTTGTTTACAGGTAAGCATAATTTCATGGAGAGGATGACTAACATTGCTGCTCAGAGCACAGACTATGCAGCTAAAGTGTGGGTGCAGAGGCCCAGCACTTTGTGACCCCATAGACTGAAGCATGCCAGGCCTCCCTGTCCATCATCAACTTTCGGAGTTTACTCAAACTCATATCCATCGAGTCGGTGATGCCATCCAATCATCTCATCTTCTGTCGTCCCCTTCTCCTCTCACCTTCAATCTTTCCCAGCATTAGGTTCTTTTCAGATGAGTCAGTTCTTCATCAGGTGGCCAAAATATTGGAGTTTCAGCTTCAACATCAGTCCTTCCAATGAACACTCAAGACTGATCTCCTTTAGGATGAACTGGTTGGATCTCCTTGCAGTCCAAGGGACATTCAGGAGAATTCTCCAACACCACAGTTCAAAAGCATCAATTCTTTGGTGCTCAGGTTTCTTTATAGTCCAACTTTCACATCCATACATGACTACTGGAAAAACGATAGCCTTAACTAGATAGACCTTTGTTGGCAAAGTAACGTCTCTGCTTTTTAATATGCTGTGTAGGTTGGTCATAGCTTTTCTTCAAAGGAGTAAGAATCTTTTAATTTCATGGCTGCAGTCACCATCTGGAGTGATTTTGGAGCCCCCCAAAATAAAGTATGCCACTGTTTTCACTGTTTTTCCATCTATTTGCCTGAAGTGATGGGATCAGATGCCATGATCTTCGTTTTCTGAATGTTGAGCTTTAAGCCAAGTTTTTCACTCTCCTCTTTCACTTTCATCAAGAGGCTCTTTAGTCCTTCTTCACTTTCTTCCATAAGGGTGGTGTCATCTGAATATCTGAGGTTATTGATATTTCGCCTGGCAATCTTGATTCCAGCTTGTGCTTCATCCAGCCAAGCATTTTCCATGATGTACTCTGCATATAAGTTAAATAAGCAGGGTGACAATATACAGCTTTGATGTACTCCTTTCCCGATTTGGAACCAGTCTGTTTTCAATGTCCAGTTCTAACTGTTGCTTCCTGACCTGCATACACATTTCTCCAGAGGCAGTTCAGGTGGTCTGGGATTCCCTTCTCTTTCAGAATTTTCCACAGTTTGTTGTGATCCACACGGTCATAGGCTTTGGCACAGTTAATAAAGCAGAAGTATATGTTTCTCTGGAATCTCTTGCTTTTTTGATGATCCAGCAGATGTTGGCAGTTTGATCTCTGTTTCCTCTGCCTTCTCTAAATCCAGCTTGAACATATGGAAGTTCACAGTTCATGTATTGTTGAAGCCTGGCTTGGAGAATTTTGAACATTACTAGCATGTGAGCTGAGTGCAATTGTGCGGTAGTTTGAGCATTCTTTGGCATTGCCTTTCTTAGGGATTGGAATGAAAACTGACGTTTTCCAGTCCTGTGGCCACTGCTGAGTTTTCCAAATTTGCTGTCATATTGAGTGCAGCACTTTCACAGCATCATCTTTTAGGATTTGAAATAGCTCTACTGGAATTCCATCACTTTCACTAGTTTCGTTCATAATGATGCTTTCTAAGGCCCACTTGACTCTGCAGTCCGCAATGTCTGGCTCTAGGTGAGTGATCACACCATCATGGTTATCTGGGTCATGAAGATCTTGTTTGTATAATTCTTCTATGTATTCTTGCCACCTCGTCTTAATATCTTCTGCTTCTGTTAGGTCCAGACAATTTCTGTCCTTTATTGAGTCCATTTTGCATGAAATGTTCCCTTGGTATCTCTAATTTTCTTGAAGAGATCTCTAGTATTTCCCATTCTATTATTTTTCTCTATTTCTTTGCACTGATCCCTGTGGAAGGCTTTCTTCTCTCTCCTTGCTATTCTTTGGAACTCTGCATTCAAATGGTATATCTTTCCTTTTCTCCTTTGCCTTTCACGTCTATTCTTTTCTCAGCTATTTGTAAGCCCCCCTCAGACAACCATTTTGCCTTTTTCTTGAGAATGGTTTTGGTCACTGCCTGCTGTACAATGTCATGAACTTCCATCCATAGCTCTTCAGGCACTCCATCAGATCTAACCCCTTGAATCTGTTTGTCATTTCCACTGTACAATTGTAGGGTTTTGATTTAGGTCATGCCTGAATGGTCTAGTATTTTTCCCTACTTTCTTCAACTTAAGTCTGAATTTGGCAATCAGGAGGTCATGATCTGAGCCACAGTCAGCTCCCGGTCTTGTTTTTGCTGACTGTATAGAGCTTCTCCATCTTTGGCTGCAAAGAATATAATCAATCTGATTTCAGTATTGACCATCTGGTGATGTCCATGTGTAGAGTCTCTTCTTGTGTTGTTGGAGGAGGGTGTTTGCTATAACAAGTGCATTCTCTTGGCAAAGTTCTATTAGCCTGGCTCCGCTTCATTCTGTACTCCAAGGCCAAATTTGCCTGTTACTCCGAATATCTCTTGACTTTGTACTTTGCATTCCAGTCCCCTATAATGAAAGGGACATCTTTTTTGTGTGTTGGTTGTAGAAGGTCTTGTCAGTCTTCATAGAACCGTTAAACTTCAGCTTCTTCAGCATTACTGGTTGGTGCATAGACTTGGATTACCATAATATTGAATGGTTTGCCTTGGAAACAAAGAGAGATTATTCTGTCATTTTTGAGATTGCATCCAAGTACTGCATTTCAGACTCTTTTGTTGACTATGAGGGCTACTCCATTTCTTTTAAGAGATTCTTGGCCACAGTAGTAGATACAATGGTCATCTGAGTTAAATTACCCATTCCAGTCCATTTTAGTTCACTGATTCCTAAAATGTCAATGTTCACTCTTGCCATCTCCTGTTTGACCACTTCCAATTTACCTTGATTCATGACTTACTTCCCTTGGTATGATAAGCCACCTAAATATCCATCAACAGATGAATGGATAAAGGAGCTTGGTACTTATATATGGTGGGATGTTACTCAGCCATTAAAAGATAAAATAATGCCATTTGCAGCCATATAGATGGACCTGGGGGTGGTCATACCAACTGACGTAAGTTTTGTCACCTTCCGAGAGCCATTCTTATGTGGTCCTAGATGATAAGATGGTCAGAGAGGGACCATCAGAGGTTCTGCTGAGCCAGTCAAAGTATTTTCCCTCAAGTCTGAAATGGATACTCAGCCACTATAGTCAGTCGCTGTTGGACACTTGAGCACAGGAAGCCCTAGAAAGTCAGCAGTGGAGCAGCCGTGTCTGAGGAATGAGTAAGGCAGGGGAGGAAACGATGGGCTGCAAGCTGTGAGCTGACCGCAGACTGAGAGGAGACAGGGGGGCGGAGGATCGCAGTGGCCCATGTCGTAGCAGAGTCAGGCCTCTGGTGAGTCACCTGAATTTCTGCCCGTGTTCCCTGAGATGATGCTGTCGTCTTATAATCATCCCTCCCTTCAGCCAGCTGGAATCAGTCTGTTCCTTTTGACCAATTGTTTCCTGTGACCCCATGCTAGACAAATGTTTATCCCCAAATGAAAAACAACTCGAGCCTAGACACTCCTCATTTCTCACTTCACTTCAGTCCTGGATCAAGCAAGTTCCTATGGGTGATGGTTCAATGGATTTTCTTCATCCACACCAGATACCATTCTTATTGGAATGTTACACAATGGTAATTTTTCTAACATGCGTGTTTCCCTTTAAATTTTAAAATTAGATTAAATCATCCCAGAAATATCATACTGGTTGAGATGTAGCAGCTCACTTCCCAATATGGGCAGCACTGAAAAGACATCTGATAAAACAAACTGATATTGATTGACCCTTACTATGTTGGGGGCAATATCCTATGTGTTTTATTTATGTTGTCTTATTTCATTTTCACGGCTATCCTGTCAGGTGGGTATTATTAATAGAGGATGAATTTCAAGCTCAGAGAGGTTAAATAACTTGCCTAAAGTCATAGAGCTAAAATATGAGGCCAGTTGTGCTTGACACTATGCTCTTTTCAATATATCTTGCAGTTAATCAATCATTCAACAATATTTGCTGAACATGTACCATGTGCCAAGAAGGGGTTGCTATGTAGGACTGGATGTGGAGGACACAGTAGATTGTAAGTCATATTAAGAATTTTATTGAAATGTTGTCAATCTCTCATATATGGGAGAGAGAATATAATTTTGGAGTTATTCTTGTCATCTTTTCAAAATTATTAAGATCTAAATAACATGGAAATGTCCAATGGTAATTCAAATATAAGATATCACAGATTCAAAAGAGTAATACTCAGATATTATTTTTAAGATCATGAAACCGTCTTAAAAATTTGCAGCTTAGTATATTCAGTTCAGCACCCAAATTTTGGTATCCCTGTGATGAGACAGCAAAAACTAGATTACATGGCAAACTGAATTAATTAATAATTGCAAAGGATTCTGGAGGTTTATAGTTTAATCAGTAACAAGTTGACTTATCTGTTTACCTAATAAATACAAATAAGGGGAACATGAAATAGCTCACATAGTTTTAAAAGTATATTTGTAATATGAAGAGTATATAATTACTACTTTCTTCTTAAAAGACGTCTTTCTGAATTAACTCTGTTTGCTTTAGATGGTCACTACTTCCTCCAACAGACAATTCCTTGGTTAGATATATTCATCGATCAGAAGTCTGTGTCTGTTCCTGTAAGGCCGCTTAACTGACCTAATTGATGTGGTCCCACATTGCCTTGGGGTTTTATTTCCAAAATAAACAACATATTTGCATACAAAGACACACACGCATACGCACAAATATACCAGCCGTGATCTTTGCCTGCAACACTCTCCACAGTCCTGAAACTTTCTTACAGAGTCACATAGTTTCTATGTAATTCTCCTATATAGAACTCACTCTCATTCAAAACACTAACTTTACACAATAGACTACATTTCTTAAGTTTGTGATATTGTGACAAAAGCATTGTTTTTACTGGTATCAGAAAAACCAAAACATCACAATATGGGATTCGATATGAAAACACTGAGTAGACCAAAAAGGCAACCAAGCAGAAAGGACTGTGTTTTGTGTTCAAAGAGGCACGGCTGTAGGTTTTAAATTCACCCTAGGGACTAGTTATCTGTCTTTCATCTAAGGGTCAAGTAGACCCTCAGTGATTAAAATAAAGACTCAATAGTGGTCCCTTGTACCCATGTAATATACAAGTAATTAACACTACACTTCAGTTTAATACTAATGCCTGAAATCCAGGTCTTGGAAACAGCACTAAATGCTAATGGATCAAAGTTTGATTTTAAGTTTAATTACATTTGAGTCCAAACATTGGCAATTGATATGAAAGCCAAGTTCATCACAAAGGCAGCAACCAGAGAACTCTTAAAGTATACAGTCTTGGCTTTATTTAGAATGCAATTTCTGTCATTACATTAGAGAGATGAAAGAACTCCATTTCCTTTGCTAGCTCTGTGAATTGCCCTGGCCAACTCTGTACATTCAGCGAGTTAGTTTGGTTCTCTTGGGGCCACCCTTGTGCTCAGCAGGTCACAGAGCTCATTACGCATGCCAGCAGAGGAGCTGTTACCATATCCTCCGCTTCTTGAGACTTCTGTGTTGCTTGTCCTTTTGGCTACTGGACCAGGGAGGAGGTCCATCTTGCCTTCTTCTTTAGCCTCATTGACTCCATTACTTCTTCTGAAAATAGGCTTTACCACATTAAACCCTGTTATCAGGTGATAGGACTGTAAGAGGACCATATGTATTTCATTGAATGCTATCTATTATGCAAACGTATACTTAATATTACTAATAGTGGGTAGCCTTTCCCTTCTCCAGGGGATCTTCCCAACCCAGGGATGGAACCTGGTCTCCTGCACTGCAGGCAGATTCTTTTACCAGCTGAGCCTCAAGGAAAGTCCAATATATTTCATAGTCATCAAAAACTAAGAATGTGATTCGTGTAAACAGTCATTTTCTCCTCTAGTGATCACAGTGATTTCACATATGCTGCTGCCCTTATATATATATATATATTTTGTTGTTGGGTCCAACTCTTGGCAATCCCATAAACTGCAGCTTGCCAGGCGTCCCTGTCCTTCACCATCTCCCAGAGTTTACTCAGACTTGTGTCTATCGAGTCGATGATGTCATAAAATCATCTCATCCTCTGTCATCCCCTTCTCCTGCCTTCAATCTTTCCCAGCATCAGGGGCGTTTCCAAAGAGTCACCTCTTTGTGTCAGCTGGCCAAAGTATTGGAGCTTCAGCTTCGTCATCAGTCCTTCCAGGGCATATTCAGGATTGATTTCCTTTAGGATTGACTGGTTTGATCTCCTTCCTGTTTAAGGGGCTCTCAAGAGTCTTCTCCAGCACCACAGTTTGAAAGTATCAATTCTTCAGTGCTAAGCATTCTTTATGGTCCATCTCTCACATCTTATATTTTTCAGAGCTTTATGAACAAGTAATGGGTTTACATTCCAGCACCATCCACTAATTTACAACTTGAGGCTCTTTTCTGTAGCACTTATTCCTATGTCACAGTCCCTCAGTTAAATGCAATTTCTTCTTATTTTCATCTGTCTTGAAAATGACTATTCTCTGTAGAATGATTAGAGGAATCAGACTTGGAAAATAAATAACTGCCTTTGAAATTCTGTAATTTTATTGCATATTCATGGAGAAGGAAATGGCAACTCACTCCAGTGTTCCTGCCTGGAGAATCCCAGGGATGCAGGAGACTAGTGGGCTGCCATCTATGGGGTTGCACAGAGTTGGACACGACTGAAGCGACTTAGCAGCAGCAGTAGCATTGCATATTCAGGAATTGAAAAGGAAACAGAGAGCACATTGTTAACTAGAATTTGAGGGGCTGTTGTTTTTAAAAAGTAATGAGAAAATGTGCATTGATCAGTTTTGTATAGTGACAAACAAAAAGGCAAGGGATTAAGACAATAGTAATGGTCTCCTATTGAACGTTTCACGTTTCCCTGTGTTGCAAATTTCTTAAGTGAATCAACATGTTTTGCTGCTCTGTGATGACCATGTATCTTGGATAATCATCCTCTGAATGGGACAGTGCATTAGCTGTAACTTCAATTAGCTCCACTACCATTAAGCTCTGAGAACCCTTCTGTAACACAGTTTAAACCATTAGATTAAAAATGGCCATAAATACTAAGTGTTGTAAATAAAGCCAACTTTAGGATATTGCATTTGAACTTCAAAACTTCTCTAACATTTAAATATTTAATATTAACTATTTAATATTAAAATGGCCAGAAAAATACCAGGACTACCATATCCAACATTTATTCCTTTATGTGTGGCTGCATGTTTTGTGCTAACGTAAGAACAGAAAAAGACCATTTGTTCCAGAATGTAGAGAACCAGGAAATATGTCAGAATAGACAACCGGACATTTCTTTTGCAAAAAATAAAGACTTAAAATTCTGGATAAGATATCACAATCTTCCTTCTAAATACATTGCTGAATTTAAAACGATGTAAGGCCAATACCTGGGACTCAAAAGCATAAAGCATTTCTGAAACTCAGGGTTATAAGACTGATTTACCTTGGTGGCCTCAGAGAGCAGACAGGTATTGCCATTCTAGAAAACTGCAGAGGCTGGGCTTAATGCCCAAGTGAAGAGGAGAATACGGTTTCTGTTCCAAGCAAGGTGGTACATTGTGCTTGAAGGAATTCTCAGACATGAAATCAGGATGGGTCAGTGAAAAATGTGCCTACCCAAGGGAGAGGTGACTCTGTTTGATGATGTTATCGTTCATATCAGGTGACTTAAGCAAGAGTGTTAAAATACTGAATGAGTGAATCACCTTTAGGATAACAAGGGCAGATGTTACTGTAAAACTCGAGGAGAATAAGGAGGGAAGGTAACTCAGGAAGGAAGGAATTTACTTATTTGTGATTAAAGGGCAAAGGAATCTTAAAAACTCATAAACATAGCCACTATTGGGAGGAGAGACAAGAGAGAGAAAGGAGGAGAAAGAGAGAAAGAGCTCAATGACCAGCTCATCCTTTAGACCAGAGCAACCAACTGCCAAGCCTGCCTCCCACCCCATGGGAAAATGAGTCTCACTGTGTGTGGACTCAGTTGCCTCAGTCGTGTCCAACTCGGCGACCCCCTGGACTGTAGCCACCAGGCTGCTCTGTTCGCGGGATTCTCCAGGCAAGAGTGCTGGAGTGGGCTGCCATGCCCTCCTCCAGGGGAGCTTCCGGACCCTGGGATCGAACTTGCGCTTCCTGCATCTCCTGAATTGCAGGCGGATTCTTTACTGCTGAGCCCCTGGGAAGCCAGAGTTTCATTAGAGCAGGCCACTTTTGAAACACAGTTGGTGCCTAAACTTGCATGTATACAAAGTTTGGCATGTGATCAGATGTAAAGTTTAATTTAGAAATATTAAGAAATGAAAAACTGAAATGATGAGAAAGGTAAGATTATGCTTTAGGCTCCAAATGCAAGGGAAATACAAGGAATTCAGATATGAGGTGAGGGGGTAAAATTAGATAATCATTTCATTATGATGACTATATAAATGCATGTGAATATTTTCTAAAATTATTCTGCCTTGCTTACTCATGAGGCATCATTTGTTCTTCTTCCTTCGATGGTAGGAGATTAATGTTAAATAACAAGCATAGTAAGTACATACATGTTAAACTAAAGTTTAACAATAAAGAAATAAGAAACTACAAATGCTTTAGTAATTGGGCTTACATTTAAGAATCAATCTCATAAGCTCAAAGATTCATAATAGCAGTTCCAATAGAGTTGTCACATTACAAAGACTGGCTCTATAAAAAGATTCAGTGAGGCAGCTGATCAAAATGCTTTTAATCCATCTTCACTAAGCCCATTTAAGAGACTTTAAAAATAAATATTTTAATTGTATTATTCCTACAAAATTTAGATGATTTAACTTTTTTTAGATGCATTTACTTTTATAGCATTTTCATTTTATAAACAAAACAAAACATAAAACCCTTAAGGGCATTTGATAAATTCTAGCATTTCCTTACTTATTCCTACCCAAATTTGTCAAATTTTTTTTTAAGTTATGTCTGTATTTTAAAATTTCTCATTTAGTTTCTTCAAAGAGAAATCCCTTTTTGTAGTGTTAATTATTTTTAACATAATATAATGTGAGAGAGAAGAGTGAAAAAGTTGGCTTAAAGCTCAACATTCAGAAAATGAAGATCATGGCATCTGATCCCATCATGTCATGGGAAATAGATGGGGAAACAGTGTCAGAATTTATTTTGGGGGGCTCCAAAATCACTGTAGATGGTGACTGCAGCCATGAAATTAAAAGATACTTATTCCTTGGAAGAAAAGTTATGACTAACCTAGATAGCATATTCAAAAGCAGAGACATTACTTTGCCAACAATAGTCTGTCTAGTCAAGGCTATGGTTTTCCCTGTGGTCATGTATGGATGTGAGAGTTGGACTGTGAAGAAGGCTGAGCGCTGAAGAATTGATGCTTTTGAACTGCGGTGTTGGAGAAGACTCTTGAGAGTCCCTTGGACTGCAAGGAGATCCAACAAGTCCATTCTGAAGGAGATCAGCCCTGGGATTTCTTTGGAAGGAATGATGCTAAAGCTGAAACTCCAATACTTTGGCCACCTCATGTGAAAAGTTGACTTATTGGAAAAGCCTCTGATGCTGGGAGGGATTGGGGGCAGGAGGAGAAGGGGATGACCGAGGATGAGATGGCTGGATGGCATCACTGGCTCGATGGACATGAGTCTGAGTGAACTCCGGGAGATGGTGATGGACAGGGAGGCCTGGTGTGCTGCGATTCATGGGGTCGCAAAGAGTCGGACATGACTGAGCGACTGAACTGAGCTGAACTGAATGTGAATTATTAAATTTATAATCACTGAGGTTTTAAAATAATAGAGCTAAATAAGTTAAGCCAGGAGATACAGGAGATTGGATTCAGTTCCCGGGTCGGGAAGATCCTCTGGAGGAGGAAATGGCAACCCACTCCAGTATTCCTGCCTGGGAAAGCCATGGACAGAGGGACGTGGAGGGCTACAACCCATGAAGTTGCAAAGAGCTGGACACAACTAAGCAAGCTTGCACACCCACCACCACCAATGTTGATGGTATTTAAAGTACTCATTTTCTCTTGAATTCATGAAAATTATTTTTTTTAACTTAAGATGATGGGGCTATGTTTTAACTGGCAATAAAATAATCATAAATAAGAATTGATTATGTAAGCAATTTAAAAAATAGTTATGGACTTTCTCAAAAGCTAAGCTGGCAAGTGAATTAGACTCATAAAAACTCAGGGGCTAACAAATCAGGGGATAAATTATTGACTTTCACTATTACCAACAATTTGCCCAAAGCTTAGTTTTATTCATATGTGCGTTCCGTTAATCGTGTATTAACCCAGCATTTGAGTAGGTTCTATGTAAAAACACTCTGTTGGCTGTTGTGGAAACTGCTCATATTTCCTTCAACCTGCTAGGTTTTTTTCATAGCTACGTGCATCTGTGGCTAATACTTTTCTTCCCGAAATGACTTTCCCTTTTTTACTGTGGAGTGAGTTCCTGCCCCATTTAAGGTACTCTCTGGAAGCTTCCTCTGCTTCTTCCCACCCCCTAACAGGCAGATGGACTCAATTTCTTCCTTATGTCTTTGGAAAAATCTGACATATGCCTCTGAGGTGGTTCTTCTTACACAGCACAAAAATGGGGTGGTGGTTGCTTCTGCCGTTGCTAATGTTGTATCTCTATGACTTGATTCCTAATTAGACTTTGAATGTTTTATATCATCAGACATCCATCTCATTAATTTTCAGCTTCCCGGAAGTCACATAGTCAGTGATGATTTTTGAGTTTTAGTGAATCCATCATTAAATACGTAGTTATAAGACCTTGTTTTGAAATTGCTATATATATCTGTCACCTGTTAGTGAATTTTGTTATTATTTTGGGGTAAAAGTCCCAGTCTTGTTGGATTGCTACTTCCTGATGTATCCTTTGATTCATTCAAGTTTCAAAGTCATAAGTAGAAGCTTCCAATTGGCAGAATTTGGGTCCCATGCCTGGTCTAGGTGCCAAAATGCAAAGAGGAAGTTTCTGGTGATTTTTGACTTTAAGGAGACAGATTCAGCCAAGATTCACAGCATAGGGGATTTCTTGCAAAGAGAAAAGTGGTTTGCCAGTCAGCTCTGTGTTTCTATAGCACATTACTGTTGTTCTCTTAATGAAGTTTCCTCAGAAACTGCTCAAGAACCAGAGTTTCTTTATATGCACATGACTTGCTTTTTGCTAAGACCAGGCTTTTGGTTCACATGAACACCAGTTATGAAGATGACTTCCCAGGTGGTGCTAGTGGTAAAGAACCCGCCTGCCAATCCAGGAGACATAAGAGAGGCAGGTTCAATCCCAGGGCCGGGAAGATCCCCTGGAGGAGGGCATGGCAGTTCACTCCAGTATTCCTGCCTGGAGAATCCCATGGGCAGAGGAGCCTGTTGGGCTACAGTCCACAGGGTCACAAAGAGTTGGACATGACTGAAGTGATTTAGCACGCTCAAGCACCTGTGAAGACGATAATAGTAATATAATAATAAATGGCAAGATTTATCAAGCACTTTAAATGTTAGTGCTTACTAACATTTCAGCACACGTCAGCACAACTAACTAACATGTTAGTACACTTACACTGGATTCCATTCTAAGAACACTTCATCTGCTCGTAATTTAATTCCCACCACACAGCCATACTGTAAGTGTGATTATTATTCCTATTGACCCCCTTAAGCAATTATTCCTTGAAGCAAAACCTCAAAAAGGGATTTTTTATTTTTAATCTTATTTTTATATTATTTTAGACATTTTAAAAACTATAAAATATAATTTATAAAACATGTATGTGCCCAACCAGCCAACTGTAACAGTATTAGCAATAGAGTCACAGCTGCCTAGGAACCCTGCTCCAACTCCATGCATTTCCTTTCACGTTGATACCCACCAACCCGGGCCTGATGTTTATGAAGCCTATACATCTCTTTACTCGAACCCATGTTGTATTACATCTTCTGCATTGGCAGGTGGATTATTTACCACTAGTGCCTCCTGGGAAGCCCCTTCAGATCTCTACACATATTTATACATCCTTAAGAATATATGTTGCTGATATTCACAACTTAATATTCATGAACATTACATACTTTATGCTATTGCAATTAACATTTTCCCTCAATGTCATATATGTGATATTTGTATTTATCACATATGTGTGATATTTATGGATGTGATACTCATAACTGTCGTTTATTTTTAACAGTTGTATAGTATTTTATTGGGTGTATAAACCACAATCATTGAGTAGTGTTCCATAGTATGACAACACTACAGTTTGCTTGTCCATTCACGAGTTGAAGGATATTTTGGTTGGTAATAGTTTTTTTGGTGAATTAAGTAACGCCAGTGCAAAACACCATATTTTTTTGTGTGAACATGTATTTTCATTTCTCTTGAGAATAGGAATAGAATAACTGGGTCATATGGTAAGTATACGCTTCTCTCTGTAAGAGACTGCCAAAATGTTTTCTAAAGTAGCTGTACCATTTTTCATTGCCATATTAACAGATACATTTTTGAAATTTGAAATTAATTTATCCAGACTATGGATGAGGCCTGAATCTAACTTACATTGTTTTCCAGATGGTTATCCAGTTGTCCCATCATTATTTATTGATATACATCTGTTCCCTACCAGTCTGAAATACTATCTTTCTCATATTCTAGAGCTTTCTATCTCTTTGCATCTATTCTGTGACTTCTTATTCTCCTCCACTAATAGCTCAATATAATGGATGAAAAATGACTCATGTTCCAGTAGTACACTTTTCAAGTAATCGAGACTTTATATTTTAAATCCCAGAAGGGCTAGTACTCTAGCGTGGAGATTTCTTTTCATTTGTTGCTTGTTCACTTTTCCATATCAGCTTATCAAGTCGCACACTGTCTTTATTTCTTGAGGAAGTTTCCGTCTGTGTGGTTTTCATTCTCTCTATGAATATACTGGGCTTCCCAGGTGGTGCAGTGGCAGAGAATCCACTTGCCAATGCAGGAGACTCAAGAGGCGCAGGTTCTGTCCCTGGGTTGGGAAGATGCCCTGGAGAAGGGAATGGTTACCCACTCCAGTAGTCTTGCCTGGAAAATTCATGAACAGGGGAGCCTGGCAGGAGACAGTCTGTGGAGTTGCAAAGAGTCGGACATGACTGAGCACCTAACACTTTCATTTCACCTCTAGTAACTCACTTCCACACTGTTCTGTTTTAATTTCTGTGTAACAGTTGTCACTGTTGGAATCACTGTTCTTCACTTTTCTTACCTCTTTAATTTCTAATTGCTCCAATGGGTTTAAGCCACTCTGAAGGTAGGGGTGTGGTCTTCTGATTTTCCCCAGGGTCACCGGCCCGGAACACGGGGCCTGGCACCAGGCAGGTGTGCCACAGGCATTGGAGGGTCGAATGGACGGCTTTTTTCAGCTCCAGCAACTGTCTTCACGCTCTTGCTAGTGCTCCTTATACAACCCAGTTGGGGGGATTTTTCTAGTTGAAATTACTTGACTGCCTGAGAAAGTCAGTGAAATAACAACTTGTGACTTTTCCAGCTGAGCACCAGAGTCAGGGGTCAGCAGAGTGAGAGCCCCAGCCCTTCTCAGCTGCTTCTCTCCTCTCTCTCGATCTCATCTTTGTGCTAATGTGACTGACAAGACCACCATCTGCGACTCCTTGGGGCAACAAAGTGAAACGCCCGAAGCAGAATATATACTCAGAAACAGCAGAACAAAAGGTACCGTTTGCTCTCTGTAATCCAGCTCTTTACAATCAGAACTAATTCTGATCCCAAAGTGCTCTGGAACAGTGCGTTTCATTCCTGCCTGATGATAATGAGTCACCTACCACGCTTTTACAAATAGAGCCATTTGAACCTCACTCCGCCCCTACCGAATGTGAACCTCCGAAACTCATTAGAACAAGCAAACACCACCCATCCCATAACTCTTGGGGGAATCTTGTCCTCTCTCCTGTTGGGGAACCACTGCTCAGCTGGAACTGGCAATTGACCACCAAAGCCGTGTGCGATCAATGGGAACTGATGCGGTAACCATGGATAATGTCTGCTGTGTTCTAAACTTCTGTGGAGTTGTTAAATTGATGGTGAAACAATAAGCTAAGAATCTAACTTTAATATTCTGGATTGCTGAAAAAGGCCCCTGGAGTCTGTACGATACCCACAGTCAAGAATAAGCCTTTATTCTACGATGTCATTAAGTGGATTCTTCCACTTACCTGGCCTGCCCACTCTGGGACCAGTATAGCTTAGTGTTTAATTGAAGGTCTAAAACTGTGTTGTTAGTTAGAAATGCCGATTCCTGAGCTTCACTGTAAAGATGTTGAGTCAGAATCTCAAACTAAGGCCCCAAGAACCTGACTTGGTACCACACTCCATTCATTCATTTCTTGCTGGCTGCGCCGGGTCCTCGCTGCTGCACAGGGCCTCTCCCTGGCTGCAGCGAGCGGGGACTACTCTAGTTGCCCCGCGCTAGCTCCTCACTGAGCAGGAGTCCCCTCCTGCGGGGCGCGGGCCCACGTGGGCGGAGTAGCTGTGGCTCCCAGGCTCTCGAGCGCAGGCTGGAGGGCTGTGGTCGGGCACAGTTGCTCCGCAGCACGTGGGGGCTTCCGGGATCAGGAATTTAACCCATGTTTCCTGTGTTGGCACATAGATTCTTTACCGCTGAGCCGCCAGGGAAGCCCTGTAACATTCATTTGATGACCTCTTTTGCACAACAGTATCTGAGAACCAGGCAAGCATAGTTTGGGACTTCTTATAAAATTAAACTAATTGGTTTCCAGTGGGTCTAGCAATGTGATTTGGGGGCAGGTTTCCTGTTTTCAGCCTCCATTTCCTCTTCTACAAAATGGAAGACCAACAACATCTGCCTTAAAGAACTGTTAGGGAGATTAAATGAGGTCCTCAGGAGGAAGTATCCGGCAGAGTGTCTGAAAAGAAAAGTGGTCAGTAAATATTAAATCTTGTCTTTACTAACCACTGGGTTTACTGGCCTGTCACTGCTTGAAAAGTGCAAGTCATCCCTTAGCAACATCCCAAGGCCTGGTTCCCAAAACGGGGTTCCTGGGCCACCTTCACCAACGTCACGCGGAAACTTGTTCTAAGTGTAGACTTTGAGTATCACCCTGACGTCCTAGACTAGAAACTCTAGACCTAGAAATTCATGCTTAACAAGCCCACCAGTGACTCAGATAAATGCTGACATGTGGGAATCACCCACCAAGGGGGATGACTGAGAAAAGGATTAATTGAACATGGCTGAAATCAAACTATGAAGTAAACAAAATGCAGTTTACTAAGGGGTTAATTTTTTACAACGCACGATCTTTCTCAGGGACACATATACATCGCTCCCCTTACCACACACACACTCAGTCCAAACGGAATAATGCAGGTTTTGTTTCTATAACTAGGATTTGCCTCCTCTCAGACCCGTGTTCACTCTGGCTTTCTTAGGCTCTCCTTTTATCAGTACCTGGTTCTGTATACCTGCTCGTGCTCTTCCGTATTCCATACTCTCCTCTTTGTGACAGTACTGTTCCCTGGAATAAGTACCTCTCTGCAGCAGATTGCAGTGCAGAATGAGACCGGGGTAAACACTGGAGATAGACAGGCAGAATATGTTGATGTTGGGCAAATTACTTAAAACCCTCAGAATTTGAGGTTCTCCATCAGTTAAAAAGGGACAATAACACCCAGCTTGAAACTTTTTTGTAAAGAATAAATGGAATGTGTATAAATTATCTAAGGAGGCTTCCCAGGTGGCACAGTGGTAAAGAATCTGCCTGCCAATACAGGAGACACCAGAGATGTGGGTTCGATCCCTGGGTAGAGAAGACCCCCTGGAGAAGGGAATGGCTACCCACTCCAGTATTCTTGCCTGGAGAATCCCATGGACGGAGGAATCTTGTGGGCTACAGTCCATAGGGTGGCAAAAAGTCAGACATGACTGTAGTGACTTTGCAGCGCGCACACACACACACACACACACACAAGCTATTTTGGAGTCATTACACCCTAATCATGTTGTCAAATATAAATTGCAAGCCACTCTCAGTGGATTTGTGATGCTGAATTTGCCCAATCTGACACTGTTCTACCCCTAGATAGAATAGAAAATGATACTCTTTAGAGGTTTTTCTTTATTTCTATAGCAAAATCTCCATAGCAGCTGCTTCTTGCTTAGGCAGCCAGAAGATCAGTTGCAAAGCATTTGTTAGAATATACTTCACTGTTCCGTCCCTAAGCCACGTCTAACTCTTTGCAACCCAAGGGTCTGTAGCTCGCCAGCCCCCTGTCCATGGGATTTCACAGGTGAGACTACTAGCGTGACTTGCCACTTCCTCCTCCAGGGGATTTTCCCCACCCAGGGATCAAGCCCATGTCTCCTGCTCAGCAGGTGGATTCTTTACCACCTACCCAGAATATGCTGTGGGTCTTGATCATTGAAGTTGAGGCAACTGCAGCACGAGAGCTCTGTCCCGTCATAATCTCGATCCCGTTGTTTCATTCCTGTCGCTCCCAGTGACAACTCAACTTCCTCATTTGGAAAAGGACCACATAGTCAGTTTCATGAAGTACTTAATGAGTACTTGAAAATCATATGTACTCTCTATCATGCTTCACATATGTCAGAATTGACATTTGGATTGTATGCATAATTGTTCAGATTGTCTGTAGTCTAACACATTTTTTTTTGGTCTGCTTATTTTGTCCGCTATAAAAAGAGATTGTTAAAATATCTCTTCCCATAAGTTGACGCTACCTTGTGGATTGTACACAAATTTAGAATTGTTGTATCTTCTCAGTGAATTGACATGTCAGTAAGAAGTGTCTCCCTTTGTATCTAGTTATGCTTTATGCCTTGATGTCTATCTTGCATGATATCTGTATAGTTACATAAGCTTTCTTTTGATGAAAATTGGCCTGAATTGCCTTTTTTAATCTGTCTACAATCATACATTCTTTGTCCTCTGATTGAAGATGTTGTCTTGTAAACAGCATATGGTTGGATTTTGCTTTCAGAATTTTTTCTGTGCGGTGCCTAGGGATGGTTTCCATTGTATTAACCCTGCTTGGGGATTTGTATAGCCGCATTATTGTTAGTAACTTTGTTAATATACATTTAAAAACTACAATTTGAAGAGTAAAATACAGAAGATAAAAATGCACAGATTGTCAATGTGCAGCACAGTGAATTTTCACAAACTGAACACATCCTTGTACCTAGGTCAAGTACCCTGATGGAGAAAAAGACTGTTGCCCGAACTACAAGAATCCCTCGTGCGCTTCTCTGGTTTCTATTCTCTTAAAGAAGTCATCATCTTTATTTCTAAGAGAATATATTATTCCTGATTTTTATATGATTCCATATATAGAACTTCTTAACTCTGTGATTGCTTACTTTTATTGGTGTCAGAAACTTCCCAATAATGATCTCTTCTAAAATGGCCTCTGTTCCAATCTCTTTCCTTCTTTCTCCCTGACTCTAATTATGACACCTTTATTTTTTTTACCTTTTTACTGTATTTTTTACATCTCATCAGTGTTTTTCTCTGTGTTTCCATTCACACCTTCTATTGAGTTAACTTTCAGTTCACTGATCCTCTCTTCGGGTTTATCTAATCTGCTGTCAAACCCACCTATTAATTCTTCCTTTAGGTTATTACAGTGGTTAGTTATAGAATTTCATTTGATTCTTTTTTATTGTTTCCAGTTCTCTGATAAAGTTTTTTTTATTATATTATCTAAACAGTAGTCCCCCTTATCCACAGGGGGATACATTCCAAGATCTCTGATGGACACCTGAAACCTTGGATGGTGCAGAGTCCTATATATACTGTTTTTTCCTTTATGTATCTGCCTATAATAAAGTTAAATTTATAAATTAGGCACAGTAGGAGATTAACAACAATAATAACAACATGAAACAATTGTAACAATATACTGCACGTGAATGTGGTCTCTTTATCTCTTTCACAAAATATCTTATTGTACGAATTCATTGCCTTTCTGTCTTAACTAAGCCGTTGTCACACACTGTGGCCATAACTTTTGCAATCTGAGGTGCAAGAGCAAAACTACCACCCGTTAATTTTTCCTTCTTCAGAATTTCATGGAGAGAAAAATCTTTCTTACCATTAATCTTAGCAACCTCAGCATATGATTGCTTTTTTTTCTCTTTCCTTGTTAAGTCAAGAACTCAACTTTTCACCCAAAGGAAGCACTTTACAGCTTGTCTCTGGCATATCTAAATAGCCAGCATCACTGCTCTGGAACTTCTGGGCCATTATTAAGCAAAATGAAGTTGACTTGAACAGTACTGCAGTACTGAGACTATCTGATAACTGAAATGACTAACTGGCGACTGGACAAAGCAATGACTCAAGTCCTGGGCAGGACAGAGGCGGAAGTCTTCAGATTTGATCGTGCTACTCAGAACGACTTGAAATTTAAAACTTATGAATTGTCTATTTCTGTAATTTTTCATTTCTTATTTTCAGACCATGGTTGAACATAGGTAACTGAAATTGTAGAAATCAAAACCACGGAGAAAGGGGGACTTGTATTTTAGCACATTAACAATAGTTACTTAAAATTTTACTTTGGATACCTTGACTATATTTTGTGTCTGTTTCTGCGATTCAGGTTTTTTTTTTTTTTTTCCTTTTCTTTTTTGGGTTCATTCTGTTACTTAGTCTCATGGAATGCAATGGAAATTTTTACTGGCTGTTCCATATAAATTGTGCAAATATTTAGAGATAATAATGTATTTGTCCTGAGGGCACTTAGTTTTGCTTTTGGTAAGCAAAGGAGCTAAGGAATATGCCCTTAATCCAGTCAAGAATTTATCTGAGTTCAAGGTGGATTTCAGTCTCTGGAGAGCCGATTTATTTGGTGGCGCAGTGGTAAAGAATCCACCCGCTAATGCTGGAGGCGCCAGAGACATGGGGAAGCTCCCCTGGAGGAGGAGACGGCAACCCGCTCCAGTTTTCTTGCCTGGGAAATCCCAAGGACAGAGGAGCCTGGTGGCTGCAGTCCTGGGGTCGCAAAGCGTCGGACACGACTGAGCGTGCACTCCCTGTTCAGACACAGCCCCGTCAGTGACTCCGAGAGTCCAGAGTGTTTGTAGGAGCCCCTTCTCCCTGGGGGGCCAGGTATTCAGACTCCGCTTGCTCCCAGTGAGGTCTGCTCCGCTCCTCAGCTCCCACCACCTCTCGAGAACCAGCAAACTCCTCAGAGAACATGCTGCTGAACGTCGGGCTCGCTTCTGTACTTTCATCCCTTCCGGAACTGTGACCCCTTAAGCCCCTTTTTACCTTTATGATGCTTTCAGGCAGATTAAAACAAAAAACCCAGCCCCTCTGGTTGTTCTCAGAAAGAGATTCAGTCAGAAAAGAAAGCCATTTGCAACTAAAGGAAACAGAAATTCCAAGGACCCATTTTGAGAATTTGTTTTATAAACCCATGGTTTTCTTTACATGGACTTTAACACAATCCATACAATTAAACCCTTTGAAATTAGACATTTTCCTGCCAGTAGAAGCCCCATTATGTATTTTTGATGTCTATATGAATCATCTATCAAAAAATAAGAATAATTCCCTAAATATCCAAAACATCTTTAATAGCAACGTAGAACAAAACAACCTGTCTATAGAACTGAGTGTCAAACGGCAAAACATTTACAGAGTCGAGTCCTGCCACGGCCACTATTTGACTGCTGATTTAATTCAGTGACCCATAAAATAAGAATAAAACCTTTTAATTCCATGAAATAAAGATATGACAGTAAATTGGGTATTTTGCCTTTAAAATCCATGTCAAAATTGTATTCTATAAAAATAATTGCTCCCATTTAATATCCAAAATGGAGATTCATACTTTGGGAGATAGAAACTGCTTACACTTTTTTCTTCTATCATTAAAAAATAGTGAGTCTTATGCGTGTCTTACAAGATGAGTCTTATAAAAACCCGAGAAAATACTTTCATGATGTTTTCAAATCATTTTCTTTAGGGCTCTTGGAGATTGACAGCCTGGGAAGAGGAAAAATGTAGTATTCTTTATTTGAAATTAAATAGAACACCTTAGAATCTCTGAAATTGTCAGGAGACTCTGTGAAAAGACATCCTTATGCAGGCAACTGCAAGTCCATCTGTTGTTTTAATTTGTCTTTCTAATAATTCCCAGGAGTTCCACTTGGTTTGAATATTGGAATAAACAGAAATGAATCAGGTCGTTTTCTTTTAATATTAATCCAAAAATTCAATGTGGTATATTAACCATCACCTACATTCTTTCAAGGTTGTTTGATTTCATTAACCTTCACAATATTCCAATTAAATACAAGTATATTCATTTTATCATTTGGACTTGATTTCTTTAGATAATCAAACTCTGCAATTTTCAGTGATTTTAGATGTGAATGCCATTGCAATTTGTAGGACGTTTTTTCTTTTAAAACAATGTCACGTATTTAAATAATACAACAGTGCAAATATCTGTCTCTTGTAGGAATGGAACCATCTATTTTTCCTTATGCGCTTTTTAATTTGATAGAAAATTTTCAATATATCTTAACAGTTTGAAAAGGCCCCTTTGCTGGGTTTCATCAGTACATCTTGTGATTTGGAAAATGCTATGTATATATCGAAAGTCCCTTATACAGAGATAACCCAATACTGTTCTTAGGTGATGGATGCTATTATTAAGTTACATATATTATTTTTCTATATACATACTTAATTCTATAGAAATTCCTGCAGCACATCAGCAGTGCTTATGAACTTAGCACACTAAATGGCTTTTCTTGCCTGAAGCATGATCAGACACCTGTAATCAAGCTTTTTGGGGCGCAAGTCAGCCCCTGGTCTGCCAGTATAATTTTAGGGACACTAACAGTAAGCCACAATAGATCCGCCTTTGATTAGATCTTCACACCACCTTTCAACAGAATAATCATTTTCCTGTTACTTCCTGGTGTGAAGATCTAATCCAAATGCCAGATGATGAGAGGCAAACCTCTCATCAGGTGGAAATGAAGCAGAATAGAAGGTCCTCATTGACTCTAGGCTTCCTTCTCCTTTGCTTATTCCCTCCACCCCTCCCCAACCCATGTTGTCTCTGGAAGAAAATATACAAGCAAGAGCAGCTGATCAGATTGTATAGTCAAGGAAAAGAAAGTGAAAAACCATGAGGGTGATGTTTCAAGTCTGGGTGATTAGAAAAGAGAACTCAACTTTTGAACTTGTTAGCATTTTTCATTGAACGCCCACTATTCACTCACTGAAACTTCACATGTTATTGGGGAGAGGAATTAAATTAAGGAAGAGATAAATTTTAAAAATTGTAAGCACCAAAGGGTAAAAAGAAGTTGAGACCAGGAAAACTACCGGACTAGAAGAGTTGAGTTCTAGTCTTGCAGGGTGTTGATAAAAACTGACTGTGTGCACTGGCTGATTCATTTTATCCAGTTAAATGAAAAGGTCTACTTTCAGTAAATTACCATATTGACTATGTAGGGATGTAATGTGAAATCTTAGAATAAATACACTGATACAGTATCAGCTGCAGGAGGCACTATAAGTGACGCTACACTTTGGGAGTAGGAAGAATGGGAGGGTTCTGAACAGCCTTGTACCAGAAGCATTCTGCAGAAGCAGAGTAATAATAACTCCTCATGTGTCGATTTTGGAATAGAGGAAGTTCCATTAGAAAGGAATTATGTTAATGATGTATTGACTGGGGCAAATATTCAGTATTGATTGGGTGGTGTTCTGAATGAACTGACTCTGTGATACAGCTGTTTGTCAGAGAAGGACTTCAGTTTAGATTAGTCTTTGCTCTGTCTGAAATTGCTGTGATCCCTTCACAGCAGATTTAAATGAAAATCAAGTAAAGCAAATCAAACCTTAGTGTTAAACCATATGTATGTGTAAGTGTGTGTATAAACATAAAAACGAGTTTGGTGCAATTTTCCTCGCAGTTCCTTTCAATGTGGCCACGGCAGAAAATACGATAAGTGGATATTTGAGGAGTCTACATAAATTTTACACATATTTTTAAAAGCCTGATCAAGTGTGAAGGAAAAGAAATAATGCCAATGTGTACAATATTCACTCTGTAATTCAGACAAAGGGGCTTCCTTGGTGGCTCAGCAGAAAAAGAATCTGCCTGCCAAAGCAGGAGATGGGGGTTCAGTCCCTGGGTTAGGAAGATGGGAAGGAAATGGCACCCCACTCCAGTGTTCTTCCTGGGAAACCCCATGGACAGATGGGCCTGGCAGGCTACAGCCCATGGGGTCGTGGAGGGTCGGACAAGACTGAGCGACTTCACTTTCACTTTTCACTTTCATGCATTGGAGAAGGAAACAGCACCGCACTCCAGTGCTCTTGCCTGGGAAATCCCATGGACAGAGGGACCTGGTGGGCTACAGCCCATCGGGTTGCAAACTGCTGGACATGACTTAAGAACTAAACAACAGCAACTCAGACAAACATTCCTAGAGGATAGGGTAATATGCTGAAAGTCAGATGAATGCTCAATGTTGGCTAGTGATATTTTATATTTTAAGCATATATATTTGAGAAACTATTGTAGTTAGGCATGATAATACAATTTCAACAGTTTTATTGAAGTATATTTTAGTGTATATATATTGAAGTATATTTTCACCTGTGTTTAATGCATATTTTCACTAAATTTAGAGTTGTGCAATCAGCACAATAAATGTGACAACATTTCCATCATCCAAAACCAGATAATAGGTTTACTTATTATGGTAAAGACTGTTTGACTTATTTTATATGTATTTACTTGAAAAGTAGAATATATTCATCTACAAGTATACATAAGTCAATTTACAAAATAGTCCACTTTAAATTTCTGATAAATATACATATCTTGTTAACATTGATCTCTGAGGTGACCAGTTTGTTAGGAAGACTTATTGGAAGAATAATGAGTTATGAGTTGAGCATTTAGAGGCTGAGAAGAGCTACATAAGTGAAGTTCAGAGACTAAAAAAAGCATTATAAGCAGAATTAAATAATATAAGTCCAACCAGAACAATGGGAAGCTCAATATTCCTAGAAGAAAGATTAACTAACTTGGCTGGAGGTAGAGGTGAGACATAAAGCTAGACAGGTAGTTTATTTCTGGGCAATAATTGACACTAAGACTCGGGCAGCAAGTTTGGACCTGAGCCTGTTGGTGCTGGGAAGCGCAGCTTTGAGCAGAAACCTGTGAGTTAAGGGGCTTCCCGGGTGGCTCAGCAGGTATGGATCGGCCTGAAAGGCAGGGGGTGCAGGAGAAAGGGGTCAATCCCTGGCTCTGACGACCCCTTGGAGAAGGGAATGGCTACCCACTCCAGTATCCTTGCCTGGAGGAGGCTGGTGGGCTACAGTCCATAGGTTTGCAAAGAGTCAGACATGACTAAAGCGACTGAGCATGCATGTAGGCATGCATCAGGAGTTCCGAGTGATTTAAATATTAATTTGATGACATATTGCTGGATTGATCAAAAAAAATTGTAAAGGCAAAATTCCAATGGCAAGAATGTTGTGGAAGTTTGGGGGATGCCAGAGGAAATGGCACCCCATTCCAGTACTCTTCCTGGAAAACCCCATGGACGGAGGAGCCTGGTGGGCTACAGGCCATGAGGTCACAAAGAGTCAGACACGACTGAGTGACTTCACTTTCTTTTTCACTTTTCACTATAAAATAGAAATGATTCAAGAGAGAAACATAGGAAATGAGAAGCAACATGCTTTGGTGACTGAATAGATTCAATGGAAAGGCTGGGGGCAGGGAAACTGGATCATGCTAAGGCAGAAGACAGAAAGCACCAGATGGGGCAAGCAATGTGCTGGCCCCTCCGTGAGCTGCTCCCTTCTTCCTTTTGTCTTGTGTGTATGCGTGCCTTCCCCGAAGGCCCTGGAGATGGCTTTGGAAACTCCGAGTTTTCACGTTTGGGTGTTAGAAAAAGCACCTGGTGATTTTGTACCAGCTGATGGGAGGGCATAAGAAAGCCCTGTGTTGTGTTTTCCAGCACTGAAGAAAAATCTTTAAAAACCCATTTACTTCCCATCATACATACTCTTGGGTCAATCTCATTCTTTAATTATCTAGGCCAACAGAATAGATGAGTCTGTTTCGTTTTGATTTCAAGTCAGTTCCATTTTTTGCATTTCCATGTACAAGCCCAAAAAGGAGCAGCTTATTGATTTGGGGTCCAATAATCCATTCAATGCATCATATTTTGTACCACTGCATATAGCACCTTTTGTCCTCAGCTTTCGTGGCTCTTTGTGAGTGACTTCTGCTGCTCAAGCACATGACTCAGGCTAGACCCCTGAATTGCACTACCAGACTGTTAGAAATCACCATTTCAAAGGATACATGTCATAATTTAGAATATTTTGCTTATGTCAAATCTCATGCTGTTCCTGGTTGTGTGAGTTCTTTAAAGACCAAACTTTAAATTTGCAAGTTAGCACCTCAGTTTTTTCATAGTTGTCTCACACTCCAGCTCCAGGCCAGCTTTTTCTCCTTGCAGATAAATGTATAATGAAGATTCATACATGGACTTAAAAAGCATCAAAAGCTTTTAGACCCTGATGCTGGGAAAGATCAAAGGCAAAAGAAGAGGGCAGCAGAGGATGAGATGGTTGGATGGCATCACCGACTCAATGGACGTGAATCTGAGCAAAATCTGGGAGATAGTGAAGGACAGGGAAGCCTGGTGTGCTGCAGTCCATGGGTTGCAAAGAGTCAGACATGACTGAGCAACTGAGCACAGGCTTCTAGGGTTTTGAGAATATTTTGAGACAACCTAGAAGTACCCATTGATGTTCACATGAGTAATCTGATATGAAATGCAGAGGAAATTCAATGACTTACCCAAGGTGCACACAGTCAGTAACAGGATCCAGGGCCAAAATCCAGGGCTCTGGACTCCTAGCTCTGTGTTCTTTGTACAAAGCCAACTACGTGCATAATTGTTTTAGATAATCTAAGTGTATTTTTTGGTAATTTTCTGATGCTGCTCTCAGAACCCCCCTGTCCAACCACATTGTACTTCTGACTCCAGAAAAAGGTAAACAACTGGAGTTGGTGGAGAAGGAACCTGAGAAGCTTATGAGCTGGAGCCAGTTCACGGGCCTGGAGAGTCTCAGCGCAGGCTACTGCAGCACATTTGCCAGAAAGGCATGGAGCCCTTTGATGAATCTCTGCCCCTCGGCTGGTCTTCATGTGCTCTTCTCCCAGCTTCAGTGGTAAATCCATAAGGGCCATTATGAAGATATGAGCAGGGGGAAGAGAAACTGAGAAAGCTGTGGATTTAAAATTTAGGCTGGAAGAACAGAAAGAATACAAGTTAGTTCAGTAGGGTTGAGAATCGATGTCATTATAATAATCAACATTTATTGAGTGGCTGTCATGAAGCATAAGGTAATGCTGATACTTTTCATCTATAACTTCAGTTAATCAAAGAAAACCCTAGGAGACTCTCTTGGTTTGGGTTTCCCTGAAAGATGACGTCAAGACAAGTGTTCAGCACAAGTGGTTTGCTTGGGAGGTAGTCCCAGGGAACACCAACGCAGGAGTAGGGAGGTGAGGAAGAAGAGAAAGAGGCCCATCGTGACCACGGACGCTAGAGCTGAATCTCTGACATTTCTGACCTGCTGCACGCATGACCAGGCTGGCTTCGATCACCAGAGGGAACCCTTATATTTTCTTATAGTTCTGGAAACTGGAAGTTCAAGATCAAGGTGTCAGTACAGTCAGCTTCTTCTGAGGTGTCTCTCGCTGGCTTGTTGGGTGCCGTCTTCTTCCTGGGTCCCCATCTGGTCTTTCCCTATCTGCACACATCCCTGACATCTCTTCCTCTTTTTGCAAAGGTCTTGCTCAGATTGGATTAGGGGCAGCTATGTGAAGGCATTTGGAGAGGGCATGGCAAGCCACTCCAGTATTCTTGCCTGGCAGGCTCCTCTGTCCATAGGATTACAAACAGACACAACTGAAGCAACTTAGCCTGCATGCATGCAAAGGAAAACATTTAATCTTTATTGTTGTTTAGTAGCTAACTTGTGTCCAGCTTTTTGGCAACCCCATGAACTATAACCCGCCAGGATCCTCTGTCCATGGGGTTTTCCAGGCTAGAAAACAGGAGCGGTTGCCATCCCCTCCAAGGGATTTTCGCCACCCACAAGTCAGACTCCTGTCTCGGGCATTGCTGCTGCTGCTGCTGCTAAGTCGCTTCAGTCGTGTCCAACGCTGTGCGACCCAGGCAGACTCTAACAATGAGCCACTGCCTCTTTCAAGGCCCTATCTCCAAATATAGTCACATTGGGGATTAAGGCTTTAATCTATGGATTTGGGGAGAATGGCAGTTCATTCTACAGCAACCGCACTGAATCCTTTGTTACTCAAAAGAATTTATGTAAAAATATGAATTAGCATTAATGATACTATTCACTCAAATAAGTTTTAGCTTCCCCTCTGAGTTTGTTACATCCAGTTATAATCTGCATATACTATTTCTGTTCATGGTTACTCTGTTGTGGTGGCACAGCTGATATCAGCACTTTTAAAGAATCTGAGCCTATAGGAAAAAATAAGATTGAGTGAGACACTGAAGTATGTCAGGAGGGCAAATGCTATTAAACATTCTTAGACACACATGACTATTTACCAATAGAGACCAATTTCAAATATGAAAATTAGTTAAGTTCTTGCAGACTAGAGAAGAATAGAAGGACATTTGGGAGACATTCTAAATTCTATAATCCATTCTTGCTGATCTTTTAAAATCCCATTGGCTTCATGGAAAATTACAGAGCTAAGCAATCACACTAAACTGTAAGCAATATTCCTTGGGATAAAAATTAGTATGATTATTCAGGTAACTACTGTCAAATTTTAGAACTGTGGAGAGTAACAAGGAACAACAGGCACAAAATAAGAATTATGAAGATATGTCCAAACTGACAAGAGTCGGCTTCAATTCACTTCACAGGGCTGCCTGACTGTGAAAGATACATTATAGTAGGCTGAAATTTGTTAATAAGTTTTTCTTGTGCAAGCCTGTTGAAGTATCTCAAGGTTTTTTATTATTATTATGTCAAATAAAAAAAAACACTGCCATCTAAAATATTAAGGACCTGAGTCATGATGATCTGGTGTTTTTGTTTCTAAGACATAATTTACTCCACTGCTAAGAAAATTATCTTAGAAAGGTGCTTGCTTATAAAAGAAGATTGAGCCTATTATTGAATCATGCTTGTGAATATTTGCCAATTACAACAAGTAAAATTTTTAGCTTATGTAAACTGGATACAGGGCTTTCCTGGTGATTCAGTAGTAAAGAATCCTGTTGCCAATGCAGGAGACATGGGCTCAATCCCTGGGTAGGGAAGATCCCTGAGAAAGAAAGGGCAACCCACTACAGTATTCTTGCCTGGAGAATTTCATGGACAGAAGAGCCTAATGGGCTCTAGTCCATCGGGTAGCAAAAGAGATGGACAAGACTTAGCTACTAAAAGCAACAATAAATTTGATATGTGAATGAATTTTTTATGCCTAACATAATTAGTAAGATTCTCTCCTGCCATTATCAGTTATCACAACAGGCTATGTGAACCTAAATTTGCCTCCGCCTACATTTGAAGAATGTAAAGCTTAGACTAAAATATAACATTTTGCAGTTAAAAATAACTTTGAGGCTATGCTGTCTATCCTCCTTGCATGAGGTCTTCTGCTGTTGGCCTCTCCATTTCCTGATTATGGGGTATCATGAATGTGGTGTGAAGACAGAGGCAGAAGTTAGAGTGATGCTGCCCCAAGCCAAGGAGCCCCTGGAGCCACGAGAGGCTGGGAGAGACAAGGGAGAATTCTTCTCTAGAGCCTTCAGAGGAAGCCTGCCCTGATGACACATTGATGTCAGACTTGTAGCCTTGTTACAGCGGCCATAAGGAAGTAACAGGCCACATGATGCTTGCCCTGTTCTCTTTGAAAGCATTGTGCAAACTGTATTATTTTCCTACAGTTACTGTAACAATTTACCAGAAACCAGGTGGCTTAAAACAACAGAAATTTATTCTCTCACAGTCCTGGAGGCTACAAGATTTCTCACCTACAAAAGGCATAATAATTATCAGTTAAAGACTATATACAAAGACTGTGGACAGCTTCCAAGCTGAGAGGCTCATGTTCCCATGTCATATCTTCTGCCTTTTCATACTGTCCATTGCATTCTCCAGGCAAGAATACTGGAGTGGGCTGCTGTTCTCTCCTGCAGGGGGCCATGCTTTGTCAGAACTCTTCACTATGACCTGTTCATCTCAGGTGTCCCTACATGGCATGGCTCATACTGTCACTGAGTATGAGCCTCTTTGCCACGACATGGCTGTAGAGGGGAAAAGACTGTATATAAAGACTATATACACTTAACATGTTCCTGGTATATAATAGCTAACATTTATTGAAATTCTTTGTATCAGTACAAAAAAGTTTTCCAAACATATGACAAGGGAACCCTATCTTAAAGTACTCTGAGATTCAGTGCAGGATCAAAGAAAAAAAGATTGAAAGTAGCTAGGAGAATACCAGACCGCCTGACCTGCCTCTTGAGAAATCTGTATGCAGGTCAGGAAGCAATAGTTAGAACTGGACATGGAAC
Source organism: Aepyceros melampus (assembly GCA_006408695.1). Lineage (NCBI taxonomy): Eukaryota > Metazoa > Chordata > Mammalia > Artiodactyla > Bovidae > Aepyceros > Aepyceros melampus. The sequence goes on along the minus strand of SJXQ01004824.1, from coordinate 46,694 downwards.
AACAGACTGGTTCCAAATAGGAAAAGGAGTACGTCAAGGCTGTATATTGTCACCCTGCTTCTTTAACTTCTATGCAGAGTACATCATGAGAAACGCTGGACTGGAAGAAACACAAGCTGGAACCAAGATTGCCGGGAGTAATATCAATCACCTCATATATGCAGATGACACCACCCTTATGGCAGAAAGTGAAGAAGAACCAAAGAGCCTCTTGATGAAAGTGAAAGAAGAGTGAAAAAGTTGGCTTAAAGCTCAACATTCAGAAAATGAAGATCATGGCATCCGGTCCTATCACTTCATGGGAAATAGATGGAGAAACAGTGGAAACAGTGTCAGACTTTATTTCTTTTGGGCTTCAAAATCACTGCAGTTGGTGACTCAGCCATGAAATTAAAAGACGCTTATGAGCAACCTAGACAGCATATTCAAAAATAGAGACATTACTTTGCCGACTAAGGTCCATCTAGTCAAGGCTATGGTTTTTCCAGTAGTCATGTATGGATGTGAGAGTTGGACTGTGAAGAAGGCTGAGTGCCGAAAAATTGATGCTTTTGAACTGTGGTGTTGGAGATGGGAAATAGATGGGGAAACAGTAGAAACAGTGTCAGACTTTATTTTGGGGGGCTCCAAAATCACTGCAGATGGTGACTGCAGCCATGAAATTAAAAGACGCTTACTCCTTGGAAGAAAAGTTATGACCAACCTAGATAGTATATTCAAAAGCAGAGACATTACTTTGCCGACTAAGGTCTGTCTAGTCAAGGCTATGGTTTTTCCTGTGGTCATGTATGGATGTGAGAGTTGGACTGTGAAGAAGGCTGAGTGCCGAAGAATTGATGCTTTTGAACTGTGGTGTTGGAGAAAACTCTTGAGAGTCCCTTGGACTGCAAGGAGATCCAACCAGTCCATTCTGAAGGAGATCAACCCTGGGATTTCTTTGGAAGGAATGATGCTAAAGCTGAAGCTCTAGTACTTTGGCCACCTCATGCAAAGAGTTGACTCACTGGAAAAGACTCTGATGCTGGGAGGGATTGGGGGCAGGAAGAGAAGGGGACGACCGAGGATGAGATGTCTGGACGGCATCACGGACTCAATGAACGTGAGTCTGAGTGAACTCCGGAAGTTGGTGATGGACAGGGAGGCCGGGCGTACTGCGATTCATGGGGTCGCAAAGAGTCAGACACAACTGAGCGACTGAACTGAACTGAACCCTTTTTGTCACCAGAAGTTTTCATTCCAATAAATATATCCTGGTTGTGTCTCTTTGGATGTGCCTGTCTCTCTAGATTTCTAGTCAGCAGTTTTCTTTAAAATCTCTAAAACATCCAAGAGTGGTGACTTCCAAGCACTCTTCAGGCTGAAATCAAAACCAAAAATCTTTATTTTGTTTTTTTCTTTAAAATTTAAGTATAAAAAATATTAGTAATAATAATTTATTTTAAATTTTTATATAATTATCTTTGAATAAATACAGAATGCATAGTTTCATGAAAATGAAAATCTTGGTAAACATGTTCTAGGAAACACAACATAAATAAATAATCCTGAGATTTCCAAATAATTCACTCATTTGCACAGAACTATTCCAAGTTGTCTTGGGAATTTTCTTAAAACTAAGTTGCTATAAAATCTATGCAACCAACCTCACTGTTTAATCAAATAGTGTAAAATGCTATCTGCTTCATGTGTGTACTAAGTTTAACATCCTTGAAGGTGATATCTGTCAATACATTGTGTGTATCCTTTAGAACACCCAAAATATTACTGAACACATCATATGTTTCATAAAATGCTGTGAAAATAGTTTAGGGGATAATAAACACAAGTAGGTTTTTGTTGAGTTTTGGGGAAGGTAATTTTACCCTCTTTATGTTGCCTTTTAACACTTAAATATGTAGTTGATTCTAATGCAATTATTTGGAAGCTGTTCATTAAAACATCACACAGTTTTAGCTATAACTGAGTGGCAAAGGGTATGCTTGTTATATATTGACATCATCAGTCATGATTGAATAATGATTTGTTGCATGTTTTCTGTATAGAAAAGAGGTGATCATTAACTTCACTTGATAATAAATATCTTTGAAAGTAATAATTTTATATGCTGAATTAATTATTGGAATTTATTTGTAGTTGTATGCAGAGCTAATTGGTTTATACAGCACAAGGCTATAGAATAGAAACATAGACGATTCTGCTGCCTTGTTAAGTATAATAAAAGACAGTATCTATTCTCAGGTACTCAAGATACTTTCAGCTTTGTTAGTTTCTCTTTTGAAAGGTAAATAGTACATTTAAGTTTTTCTTCAAAAAAAGAAAAAAATATTTATTCTGATTAATATAAATAATTAATTAATTATAAATATTTAAAATTGTTCTTTGACCTTGGAAAGTAAAAGTATTATCAGTTGCACATTACAGTATATACAGGCCCATGTCCATGCAAATGGACATTTTCATAAATGAATCATAATTACACAATCCTTAATTTCATTAATGTAACAGTTTTTAAAGAAATGAAGAAAGAGCTGAAAAGACCATCTGCTAGTTCAACAGAGATTTGTTAACCATTTGTTATATATAAGTAAATAGATTAGATGTTATGGAAATTTATAGTAATAAACCAGTCATGGAAAGGAAAATACTCTTGACTAACTACCTAATAAAATAGAAAGTATCCTGTCAAGTATTTTACATAAACGTTTTGTTTTCTGTTTTAGTTACATGTAAATAAAATGGTTCAAGTAAACACTTTCTACTTGTTACTTGATAAATATCTGTGACTAAATGATTTTTTTTCTAATTTTAAATTTTATTTATTCATTTTATTTATGGCTGCACTGGGTCATCATTGTTGTGTGAGGGTTTTCTCTAGTTGCAGTTATCAAGGGTACTCTTCGTTGTGATGTGCGGACTTCTCACTTCAGCAGCTTCTCTCTTTGCAGGGTGCAGGCTCTAGAGGTCAGGCTCAGCTGTGGCGCATGGGCTTAGTTTCTCCACTCCATGTGAAATCTTTCCCGACCAGGAACTGAACTAGTGTCACCTCTGCAGGTGGATTCTTATCCACTGTACCACCAGGGAAGTCCCAACTAAGTAGATTTTAAGGAAGAGAACACTTTTAGCAAATACTGGTAGCAGAGTTCTAGCTCTACCTACAGGAGAGAAAGTTTGTTTCCAGAAGAGTTATGGATTCTAGGAACATGTAAGAGGAGATTTGTCACTTTAAACAAACTCTAAGTGACAGGTAGGATTTGCACACCTTGATGTAGAGAAAGCCATTCTAGTAATGAGTGTATGAGTGATTACTTCATGATGATTAGATTTACCTGAAAGGTAAGATCCTTGGAATATTGAGTAGTATTGATGAAGAGTAGATTTTTGTCAGGATATTGAAACACTTGATTTAGCCTGTGAATTTCTATTCTAGGTTTAGGACAATGAAACCTCTTCAGATTTTGAACTAAGATAAGCAATGAACACAAGTATATTTTTCAGGATATTGAATATAGCAGTATGTAAAAAAGTGACTGAAACTGATGGGATGATTGAAAAGCTATTAAAATATCTCAGGTAATAGGTAATAATGGCCTGAACTCTGATAGCAGTATAGGAATAGAGAGGTAGGCCAAGGTAAGATAAATTATCCAACATTGTATCTCATATTCCAGTCCCGTTTCTGTCTATCCTGCTAAAATGCATGCTGACTTTTTCACACATCATCATGTGAAAGCAAATTTGAAGTTATAACACCCTAACTTTCCATCACTATTTATTCTTTCATTTCATTATGTGGAAATTACATTGTATTTCTCCATTTTCCTACATGTTAGCAGTTGTAAAACATAAATTGAATAAGAACATTTTACAGAAACCTAAGTATATGCCACAAACCAAATAGCACAGTTTACAATAATGATAAAATGCAGTCTAATTTTTAATCTCCTAATATTGTGGATAGAGGAGACTGAATTTTGTTCTAAATGTTCACAGAATACTTGTCATTTCTAAAATTCATTTTGCATTATATATTTAATGAGATTTATGTTCTATGTGCTCAGTCATGTCCAACTCTTTGTGGCCCATGCATGGACAGTAGTGTGGCAAGCACCTCTGTCCCTGGAATTTTCCAGGCAAGAATACTGGAGTGGGTTGCCATTCCATACACCAGGGAATCTTCCCAACACACATGCAAGAGATTCTACCCATATTTCTTGCATCTCTTACATCTCCTGAATTAGCAGACAGATTCTTTATCACTAGCACCACCTAGGAAGCTTAATGAGATTTATCAATATTGATACTTTGCTTTTTTTTTTATTTCCTAGTGTTCTTATTGAAAATATCTATGGTTGGCTTCATAAAATTTTCTTGAAAGATAATACCTTGACTCATGCATACTAAGGGTTTATCATGAACATATAGCACAGACAAATAAAGCAAATGTCAGACTCAAATTGGCAAATAGGTAGAGCTCATTACCTAGATGTGCTCTGGCAAGAAACTGTGAAAAATCTTATAGAGATGGGATTACCAGGCCATCTTACTTTTTTCCTGAGAAATGTCTATGTGGGTCAAGGAGAAGTAGTTACAATCTTACATAGAACAACTGACTAATTTCAAATTGGGAAAGGAATATAACAAGGCTGCATATTGTCACTCTGCTTATTTAACTTATATGTAGAATGTCAGGCTGGATGAATCACAAGCTGGACTCAGGATTGCCAGAAGAAATATCAACAATTTCAAATGAGCAGATGATTCCACTTAGTGCCAAAAAGTGAAGAACTAAAGAGCCTCTTGATGAGAGTGAAAGAGGAGGGTGAAAAAACTAGCTTAAATCTCAACATTCAAAAGACTAAGATCATGGCATCTGGTCCCATCACTTCATGGTAAATAGAAGGGGAAAAAGTGGAAACAGTGACAGATTTTATTTTCCTGGGCTCCAGAATCACTGTGGATGACTCCAGCCATGAAATTAAAAGATGCTTGCTCCATGGAAGAAAAGCTATGGCAAACCTAGCGTGTTAAAAAGCAAAGACATCTCTTTGCTGAAAAAATGTCGACATAGTCAGAGCTGTAGTTTTTCCAGTGGTCATGTACAGATATGAAAGTTAGACCACAAAGAAGGCTGAGTGCCAGAGAATTACTATTTTTGAACTGTGGTGCTGGAGAACACTCTTGAGAGTCCCTTGGACAGCAAGGAGATCCAACCAATCAATCCTAAAGGAAATCAACCCTAAATATTCATTGGAAGGACTGATGCTGAAGCTGAAACTCCAATACTTTGGCCTTCTGATGTGAAAAGGTAGCTCACTGGGAAAGATGCTGTTGCTGGGAAAGATTGGAAGCACAAGGATAAGAGGGCAGCAGAAGATGAGATGTTTAGATAGCATCCTGGATGCAATGGATATTTGATCAAATTCTGGGAGATAGTGAAGGACAGAGAAACCTGGCATGCAGCAGTCCATAAGGGTCACAAAGTGTAGGACAGGACCTGACTGATCAACAATGATGACAAATACCCAGATACAAGACAAATATCATCAAAGTGCACTGCTTATTAAAAATTGTCATGAAAAGATATGTTGAGCCTATCTTGATTAATGCCAATGATATATTTGTCCCCTCACAGTTTCTGAATTCTTTAATATTTTCAATACAGCTTTAAAGTTGACAAAAATGAAAAAAAAAAAGAAGGAACTTGAAAATTTTTCTATGAATAGTTTTGAAGTGATTCAGTAATATTTAGAAATATCCTAAAATATGGATACCAAGCCTTTTCAAAGTGCTCATCTACCCTCATTTAACTTTTTTATCCTATACCTTAACTTTTGTTAATGGGTGCAGTGAAGAGTTATTGAAAAGGAAAAGATGGAACATAAAGTTTAAATATTTTGCATTTCATGTTTCCAATTGTTTTAAAATATTTCACAACTTTTTTTAGAAATATCTCAAGAGGGTGTTGAAATGGTTCAGGTGCATTCAGGGATAAAACAGTATAATTAAAAAAAAATCAGTATATCCTGAATTTTTGAACCATTAGGATAATACTCAATTAAATAATTCCATGAGCAAGAACTGAATTGGGAAGCTTCTGACTTTTTAACTTCTTTATTTTACAGCTTTATTTTGCAGACTTCTCATTATGTTTACTTAGCCAAAAAACCCAGTATGTATGTGTGTGAGTATATATATATATATATATATATAGAAGATACTCTGTGCATAAATGCTATTGAAGATATTGCTGCTTCAGCCTAAATTGACTCTGAACATCTTAATAACTATGACAATAAGTTTATGTTGTCATAAATTAAAGTAATAAGTATCACAAAGTAAAGCATTATGTAGAAATATATAAATCTTTGGTGAATTATATTTTTTTCAAACATAAAGAGGCTGTATGAAACATATGTCTTGTTAAAGCAAAATTTAAAATATCATGTCTAAATTTTTCATTAAGTATTCAGTAAAACCATCAACCCAAAGAAGGCCAGATTTTTGGAGTATTTATTTGCCTCTATATGACTTAAATCTTTAGAAAGCTTATAATGACTATACTTACTGTGTTTCCTAGACTATGTTTGCCAAGCTTTTTTGTAAATTTATTTGAACAGGAATCTCTACTTTATATCTACCCAATGATAATTCAAAGAAACTTTACATTTAATTATTTTAATTTTACTTTCATTTTTTTCTAACCAATTAAGCCTAAAAATAAATTCCTGAAGTCCTATTAACTTTGTTTGCAGGTGGAGGTAATTAAGTCAAATGACTACAAAAAGCAGCTGACAAATAAAATGAAGGAGTAACTGGGATTGTAGAGAAATAAAAGCATAGACACAAGAAGGATAAGTCCCATATTCATATCTAATTTTGCCATTTAATATAATTCAGGACTAGTGTCATGAGATACACCATTTTTTCCCCAGAATCCAGAAATCCAATATTTAAAAGTGAAATCTCAAGATTGTATTTTATTTATTTATTTATTTTTAGTCCAAACAAACTGTTGGGTCAATTTTGTCTTCTCTTGGAAAGGCATCTAATCCCCTAGAATATGCAGTGAGTTACTAAAATTGCTGGGTATAAAATTCATGATTCAGTAAGTAATGAAGGCTACTGGATATCCAAAATGACAGATACTCCTATTAAAATGTGGTACAAGGTCAATTAATTCTTACTAGGAAGCCTCTTTACTGAGATTATTAAAATATTAAATTATATATTTTTTCTTATCTGAAGGGTATTAAAGAACTTGGACTTAAAAAGAAATAAAGCAGAGGAAGATGGTTGTAAGCATAGGGCAGAGCTGTAAAGATTTAGTCCTGCTCTGGTGGTAATGATGATGTGAGACCTTAGGTGGTTATGAGAAGGAGACAGGGTGCAAGATTTTGACAGGTGGGGAATGACTGCTGGTGCTTTTATTTTACTTTACTTTTCCTCGTTTCAGTTTCACAACTATCCATCAGCTAAACATGATATAATCATCATGTGTCTGACTAAATGTTAAGGACTAAAACTATCAGTATATAAGTGAACTAGCAAGGATATAGCTTAGTGTTTTTTAAAGACAGTAGGCACTAAAGAAGTCATTAAAACCATGGGAGGCATTGAGAAAAAAGATCTATCAAATTCTCCTACTATGTCCTGTCGATTATTATTTGGTATATAGTTCATGGTAACGGTACAATATTTTTCTGGAAATTTGTTGTTACTGCTTTTATGTGTATGTGAACTTTTCTAATTAAAATTAAATAAAGTATAGGCATTTCCATTTATAATTCTGAATGTAATACTGCTCAAAAACACCCAGCAATTTTTTAAATTTGTTCAATATCTCAGTATGAGAAGTTTTTTTACAAATTCTAGAAAACTTAATCTTGTTACTGGGATCATATATGAATCATAACGCATTTTCTTGGAAGATAGTGAGACTTGTTTTCCAAGTTATTTGGAGGGAGAGTAAGATAATTCCCAACCTTGTTCTGCTGTGAGTGAGCTCAATCATGTCCAACTCTGTGACCACATGGACTGTAGCACACCAGGCTCCTCTGTCCATGGAATTTTCCAGGCAAGAATACTGGTGTGGGATGCCATTTCCTTCTCCAGGGGATCTCCTCAACCCAAGGTTCAAACCCATGTCTCTTGCATCTCCTGAATTGACAGGCAGATTCTTTGCCACTGAACAACCAGGAAAGTCCTCAGTAGTCCTCAGCTTTTAAAACATGTTATCAGATCACTTCTCCTTACTTTCATTTTTAAGTGCTTGAACAAAATAGTCCACCACCAGAGTATTTGTAGAATATTTGATTTAACTGAGATTCACCTATGTCCCCAGGCAGAGGCTCGTCTAAGAAGGTGGGTAGGCAAATTATTTCTGTTTGATTCACTTTTCTAATACCTTATAGACTTTGCCATGGTCTAAAAGGAGCAGCTGCTTCTTCAACATTTCTTTGCTGTTACGAAATATTTATTTCCACAAAGAACTTGACAGATGCTTAGAACTGCTGCACATTATATTATCTTTTCTCAAGTCTAAATCCTTACAAGCCCAGGATTGATGTCAAGTTGAAGCTTTCTGCTCTTATGAAATGTGGATGGTTCAGTATGTTTTTCCAAAACACTCTCTGCCAGGTCTCTTCTCTTTACTGCTCTGCCTCATTGGAGAATTTTTAACACAGTTTAAGTTGCTTTAAATGATCACTCCTAAGGATGCCCAAGAAAAATCTGTGTATCCTCAAGTCTCTCATTTTGGAGGCTTACATTGTTCTTTATTTTTTTTAATTTTAATTTTTACTTTATTTTACTTTACAATACTGTTTTGGTTTTGCCATACATTGACATGAATCTTTTAACTAGGGGAACAAGCATGCAAACATACTAGAGTATCCCTACAGGAAGTAAGGAGTGTGTTGGCAGTTACAGGCTACTAGGTATCTGTTAAATTCTCTAAGGAATCTTACTTTTCTTCTCTGTAAAATTAAAACAGTAAAGTATGGTAGGGTGTTGAAGTTGATGCCATTTTAAAATGTGTGGAAATATTTTTATAAAAATACTGTGTATCATGAAATATTGAAATATTGTTGTGACTTTTTATCATCTCATTTACTCTCTGATAATGATGGTTTTGTTATTGAGTAATTGAGGAGCCTAGTTGAATACATATCCCCATAAAAAAGGCAGTAAGAATTCCAAAAGCAATAACAATGATGCTGGGGTTAAATGTAATTTGCTTTCCCATCTCACATATTCAGTCCTGTCTTTAAGGATCTTCTGACATAAGCTAGTTTAGTGTGAAAATTTTGGTAGTTTTTCTTCTTAATTTTGATTCACAGGGAATCGAGAAGTATAATTCCAATGGCATTTAGAGGAAGCCCTATAGACACTGAGTATCATTTAAGATGATAGCATAGCTATTCAGCCTGAATTTTAAAATGTCAACCCACATATATTTCATCAGTATATATTCTGGACCACTTGCTGCCCTTTAAAAAAATAGACTGGAGCTAGAAAAATTGGCAGATCTTGGTATCATATACAACAGCAGAGCACCTCTTATATAATACATATTCACTTGATTGGCTCTTGCTCTCTGATGACATTGTGGAGACCTTCAGGCTTTCAGATTTGCTCTACAGAGAAGGTAGTCAGGGCTCCCCCAGCATAAGAACTCTGTTTTCTCACTGTACCTTGTTTCTTCTTCAGTGAAGACTGAGAGACCTCATTAGGAGTCATCCTTAAAACTTCAAAGTACCTGATTCCATTCTTACTCATAACCAGCCATTTCTGAATTAATTATTGATATTTTTTAAAAGAGATGTTTTTCCTCAGTGGTTTATATGGAGCAGTTCTATCCTGAATAGCATAGCCATCTCTGCTATAAACACCTACAGGGGAAATGTTAGAAGTATTTAGTTTACTGTGGTATCATATTCAGCTTTATCAATTCAACATTTTAGAAAGTTGTACAACTTCAATTTTCAGAGTACAAATAAAAGCTTTAAAAAAAGGGATCACTATATAATATATGTGAATTGTTCTACTGGTTTTTGTTGCTGTTATTTTGTGGGATTTTTGTGAAGTATTCTTCCAGAGTTTAATATGTATCCAGTCTAGGACTCAATGCTATGGTAGATCTAAGAAAGAGAGACAGTAATTAAAAAAAAAGAAGAGGAAAGTAACACAGAAATAAAAGAAGAAGAAAGCAAGCAAGCAGAATTTGACCCAGTAAAAGTTTATCATTTAGTAGAAGAATCCACCTTATAAACGTATGAAACAACTTGAGAAAAATCTATCAATGGCTTCTGATTTTTTTTTTTTCCTGATGTTGGTTGCTTTATATTCTTCTTGCCTCACTCAAAATTAGACTTTTTAAATTACCATTTTTGAGGGTGGGAGTAAAATAAGGAAAGGAACAAAAAAAGTGGTATTTCAGAAAAAAAAAAGTGTGGTAATAACAGAGACAGGCTAAGTGGAGAAAAGTGATCATTTATAAGTGTAATATTTTGTTAATGTATTTTTAAAGGTTGAGATACTGTTATTGTGCAATTATGGTCATTCACTATGTAGGGGGGTTGTGTGTGTGCATGTGCACATGTTCATTATATTAACCTTCAATAATAAGAAATATCTTCACAGCACCAAGTAATAGTCTTTAAGTTACTGGTGTTTTCCTTCCCTTGGATGTGTCCAGTTATTCAGGAACAATCCAAAATTTTAGCTGCTTGAGTACCTTAGCTATCACTTTTTCAACAGAGTATCTGCATGCAGAACAAGCTCACTGCTCTCTAATTTTCAGTGACCTCCACCTCCTCCTTTGTCTTTTTATCTGATGTAAGATCTGACTAACAAACTTTATTATTGAGAAAAGGAAGAAGCAATTAACTAAACATACGACAGTTGTTTAAATGCTATGGAAAAAGATAATCATGATCTTCTCAGGCACTTTAAAAGAGTAATTATCAGGATAAGTGCAGCCCTGAGGTGTGAAGGTTTTGCAGAAGCCAGTGTAAATACTCAGGGTCATGAACCAGACAGTGACCAAGTCTAAATCCACATGCATTGTAAATATTTTTAGCTAGGCTGCCCCTAATGAGTGTCCTGAATCTCATCTTCAGTAGCCTTGGGCAACTTTTTGTTATTCAATTGGCTGAATAGAATTTAAATAACCCACTAAATAAATAAGGGATTTTAGTACTTTGAAAGTCTATAAAAATAAACTAGTCTATTCCCAGCATGAGTCTTAATAATTTTCTTTTCCTGTTTTTGTGATCTTTTGTTTATCAAAATTATATTTTATTTCTTATAGCTTTTCCTCCATGCCTCAAATGGGTACAAATCAAGCAGTGTATGAATACAGTGAAGGTGAGTAGGATTTGTATCTATTTTTCTTACTATTATTTCTTCTTCATAATGATTGATTTTATTACTTAAATAGGAAAATGGGATTGGAGAACTGATAGCTAGGAGCTAAAGAAAGAGCCAGTAAAGATGATTAAAAGAGATGGAATTATCTCCACTGGGTAATAATGATAAAAGAAGCCTAAGTTGGTAAGAACATATGAATGAGACAATATAGTATGATGGTGTTGGGCTGCCCTGCACAATCCTGAGACCAAAGAAAGAATCCAGAGTCAGTGACAGAAACTTCAATGATTCATCGGACAGGGACTCTTACAAGTCAGAGGCAAGGATCCTGGAGCTACACTCCTTCGTGTACTACAGATGGCAGGTAGGACACAGTTGAAATATTTGGTACACGTGGGAGGAGGAAGCTGTATGTTACAGATAGCATAACATTAGAAGACTCCTTGGTTGCCCAGGGGAACTGTGGGAACAGGTTCCACACAACTTTTTTGGGTTAGCAACTGTTGCAAGGGCTACTGTCTCCAGCTGATGACTGAATATACCAGAGCCTTTGGTCTGACAGCTAGAACAGTAGCTGGGGTTCTGGCCTATCACACAGGAAGTCACTGATTAAACTTTCAGCTGAGTGAGGGGTTGGTGGGGGTGCGGGGTGGGAGCAATCATTCACTAAGCCTGAGGCAGGGCCTGATCAGGCAGAGGATGCAAAGAGAGTGATAGAACAGCCATCTTATGAGGACTGATAAGGCTTTTACTAGAAGAAAAAGAACAGGTCTGAAAGAAACCTTGAATTATATTATTTTTTTTATCTAAGAATGAAATGACCTTAGGCAAAATATTTGACTTAGAGACTTGCTTTCTCTTGGTTACTAACATGTGCCCAACCAGTCTCAGTGGTTTATAATAATCAAATGAGATCATAAAGATTGTGTAGTAATTTCCACTATGCCTACATGTTTACTTGCTATTTGTAAGATTAGAATTGCTTTGAGAAGGTGAGAATAAGGAATTTTGCAGAGAGACATATGACGTTTCTTTTTTTAAGTAACACAGTTCCTTCACTTGAATCATGAGGATAACAGAAGCTCTTACTCTTTTAAATCCAAGAAAAGTACTGTGGTCATTTTTGCCCTAGTTGTTAATTTCTTATGGCTTCAGCCTAAGTAGCTAGTCGAGAAGGAAAATTCTTTGAGACATTAAAATGGAATTGAGAAGATAAGACATGGGTATAATTTAATTTAACAAAATATTTATGAAAGTTTGTTCTTAAAATTTAGTTTGAAAATTCACATGGATTTCTTTCTCCCCCTTCTTCCTAGAATATCCTTATTTAACATTGTTCATGTGATCTAGTCACTTTTCCACTGTATATGTAGGCCATATTTCAAAACAAGACTGACAGATTTCTACAGCATGTAGGCAGAGTTTAAAAGTCCATAAATTCTTTTTGGAAGACTTTCCTGTTACCCATTCCTGCCAGGCACTTATGCCCTGTGTAATTTCCATAGAGTTACAATCTTAGTCTGTTATCCTCCCTGTGTTTTCAGATATCACTCTTAAGATTCCTCATAATTAATAAATAATTCTTGGAGATGGACGATTTATTGAGAGAGACTCAATGAATTCCCAAAGGTGAAATCTGAAACTCAGTTATAGTAGTTTGAAAAATATTTTGGGAGCAGAAATTGTCTGATATACAAAATCTCTAAACTATATCACAAATATCCTAAGCCTTTCCTGCACATGCTGACAGCTGGCGTGTAATTCCTTGTTTATAAGAACATGATATTTCATCAAGGAAATTAATATTCTTGTGATGATTCCTTTATATAACAATAGATATTTATTGTTGACATTCACATAAATTATAAAGAATGCTGGTGCTTAAGAAATATCATTTATTATTTAATGCAAATTGCATTTAATCTTAGACTAATATCACACATCAAAGATGCATTTCAGTTGAGATTTAATCTTATTATTTATAACACCTTGCATTCATTCTTGCCTAGTTGCTTGCTTTTATAATATGGCTTCTCCCTGCACTAAGCAAATATACAGTTCACATATAGAAACTAAATATCCTGATTGGATTTATGTAATGATTTTTTTCCAGTAAACTCTCGAGGACATTATCCATATTAAAGATACCCTGACTACCAGTAAAAACTACTCTCAGTAGAAAGTCAGCTGGCTATTCGCCTTTAAAGTACGGTAGAGCTCTGTCTGTGACCTTGAATTCCCAATTGATAGTATAATTATTTCAATTAATTTATTCATCTCCTTCTTATTATTTTGCGGTAATTGATAGACGAGGTGGTAGAAACTGCTTTATTTACTTGATAGAAGCTGTTTTTCTTTCATGGCTTAAATATGTATTTAGAATGTTCCATCAAATACTATTTCCTCAGGCTATGATACACATTGTAATATACATTTGAAAAGCCTATTTAAAAATCACATCATGGTTCCTAACTTATCACAAGCTTCTGGCTAAAGAAAATCTTTGGGTGCTGATTTCTCTTGAAAATGAACACAATTTCTCTTATAATTTCTGACAGTTCATGAACTATGTAGAATTTTTATGTTATCTTTAAGATGGAAATCTAGTTGGAGGAAGAGGGTAGGGTTTTATCTTGAAGTTATGTTTACACAGAAAAGCACATTATTTTTACTTAGAACATATATATAGCTCACTTTAAAACTAGCAACATTTTCTAAAGAAACTTTTATTATCACTTTGCAAAAGGCTACTCATTACATATATTATTTTATTAGGGGTAGCTCTAGAAAAAATGATCAGAACTGGGGGAGGAATAACTAGAGTTTTCTCTCAGTCACCCATCGCCAACCACTAATGGATATGATTTCACTGAAATCTAAATTTTATGTATCTAGCTGATAACCTACTGCTGCTGCTGCTAAGTCGCTTCAGTCATGTCCGACTCTGTGCGACCCCATAGACGGTAGCCCACCAGGCTCCCCCATCCCTGGGATTCTCCACGCAAGAACATTGGAGTGGGTTGCCATTTCCTTCTCCAGTGCATGAAAGTGAGAAGTGAAAGTGAAGTTGCTTAGTCATGTCTGACTCTTAGCGACCCCATGGACTGCAGCCTGCCAGGCTCCTCCATCCATGGGATTTTCCAGGCAAGAGTACTGAAGTGGGGTGCCATTGCCACTATGTCTTAGCAATTAGGAGACTTGACTCAAAAGGTATGTTGAGAAAGATCTCATTTGAGAGAAAAGAAATTGTTATTTTTTGATAATATATTTGTATATGTATGTATAATAGGTTCTTACTTTTCATTTAATAGTTCATTATGTGACACATGGACATGAGATAATTATATTTTTATTTATGTGAACTATTAAGAGTGTTTTAAATTAGCCAACTAATAGCCTGCAGAGATAGTTCACATGATCTGCATACTTAAAATGAACAATTTAAAGGAAAGTCAATAAACTCAATTTGGGGATAGTTTTATTTATTTATTTATTTTTAAATTAATTTTTATTTTTTAGTTTTGTTTTGCTTTACAATACTGTATTCGTTTTGCTATACATTGACATGAATCAGCCACAAGTGTACATGAACTTCCAATCCCGATCCCCACCTCCCCCCTCCCGCCCCACACCTTCTCTCTGGATTATCCCCATGCATCAGTCCCAAGCATCCTGCATCCTGCATCGAACCTAGACCGGCGATTCATTTCACATATGATATCATACATGTTACACTGCCACTCTGCCAACTAATCCCACCCTCTCCCTCTCCCACAGAGTACAAAAGGCT
>SJXQ01004824.1:0-30475 GCA_006408695.1 Aepyceros melampus | reverse complement strand
CTTGTTAAAAAGATTGTCTTTAATCCACTGTATATTCTTGCCTCCTTTGTCGAAGATAAGCTGTCCATAGGTGTGTGGATTTATCTCTGGACTTTCTGTTTTGTTCCATTGATCTATATTTCTGTCTTTGTGCCAGTACCATACTGTCTTGATGACTGTGGCTTTGCAGTAAAGCCTGAACTCAGGCAGGTTGATTCCTCCAGTTCCATTCTTCTTTCTCAAGATGGCTTTGGCTATTTGAGGTTTTTTGTGTTTCCATACAAATTGTGAAATTATTTGTTCTAGCTCTGTGAAAAATACCACTGGTAGCTTGATAGGAATTGCATTGAATCTGTAGATTGCTTTGGGTAGTATACTCATGTTCACTATATTGATTCTTCCAATCCACGAACATGGTATATTTCTCCATCTATTAGTGTCCTCTTTGATTTCTTTCACCAGTGTTTTATAATTTTCTATATATAGGTCTTTAGTTTCTTTAGGTAGGTATATTCCTAAGTATTTTATTCTTTTCGTTGCAATGGTGAATGGAATTGATTCCTTAATTTCTTTTTCTACTTTTTCATTATTAGTGTATAGGATTGCAAGGGATTTCTGTGTATTGATTTTATATCCTGCAACTTTACTATATTCATTTATTAGCTCTTGTAATTTTCTAGTGGAGTCTTTTAAATAATATATATAATTTAACTAAATAATAATTTAATTTATAATTAGTATTCATGATAATGCAGGTGATGCTAGACATTCTAAATGTGTTTTGAGAAGTTCTTTACTTTTCCATTGAGCTTTCCTTTTCTAATAAACTAATACTTTGGAATACAGTTGATTCTTAGTTCCCAAAGTCCATATTTATGAATTAGCCTATTTGCAAAATTTATTTGTATCCTTAACAAAAATACTCTTAAGGTCTTTTGAAGACATGCACTTATGTAGAAAGGCAAAAAGTTTGAGTTGCCACACAAGTCTGAATGAGGCAAAGCTCTGCCTTCTTGCATCAGCTCTCATACTATAAGTAGTGTCCTTTCTGCAGTCTATTTAGTGCTTCATTGTTTTTATTTTTGTGCACTATGTTGGTGATATTTTGCTGTTTACAGTGCCTTGACAAGTATAGTCCTGAAACACTGTCTAGTTTTCCAAAGCTCAAGAAGACTGTTGCATGCCTTATAAAGTAATTATACATGTAAAATGAGCTTCTCTCAGGCAGGAGCTATAGTACTATTGACTATGAGTTTAATGTTCATGGATCAACAGTATATTAAAAGAAGTTGTCATTAAACAGAAACACACATGATATAAAGTTTTTTATTGATCATTTGACACTGTGACCCAACAAGTACCTAACTTTCTATTTTTCCTAGGGGTAGTGATTTATACAGAGAAGGCAATGGCACCCCACTCCAGTACTCTTGCCTGGAAAATCCCATGGATGGAGGAGCCTGGTAGGCTGCAGTCCATGGGGTCGCTAGGAGTCTGACACGACTGAGCAACTTCCCTTTCAATTTTCACTTTCATGCCTTGGAGAAGGAAATGGCAACCCATCCCAGTGTTCTTGCCTGGAGAATCACAGGGATGGCGGAGCCTGGTGGGTGGCCATCTATGGGGTAGCACAGAATTGGACATGACTGAAGCAACTTAGCAGCAGCAATGATTCATATTCCCTAGTTCAGAGTTCCATGCAACTTCATAAATCATAACTATGCAAATAATGAGAATTGACTGTCTATAGTTTACGCTTCTAAGCACCAGTGACTTATTTGGCAGTAGTTTGCTTTACACAGCTCCCCATACAAGATCTTTTGTAGAAACATGTTCGGCTTAATCTAACCAAGACATGTAGCTTTACTATTTTTTTTTTCAGAGAGAATAAATAAAAGGAGTTAGTCTATTTTTTTCTTTCACATCTCTGCACATTGATCTTCTTTTGTCTTTAAATGTTTCATCATAAGTCAGATTGTAGCTACATAGTCAAAGAATGGCCTCAATCCTATAAAAATTAGCTGTAGTTTCACCTGGTAGAATAGCTCTTCTGCTGGGTTTGGACTAATCATCACTTGGGTTGAAAAAGGTCCTTGCTTCTGTTTCACGTCATAATATACCTGGAATACTTTTATCTGCATGGGGGTTTTCTGCTTTATTTGAGGAATTTTTAAAAATCAGATTGTAGTTGTGATAAAATTAAAGAATTTCTCACCACATGGTCAATGTGAAGAATATATTTACTGTATTTTTTGTCCTTTTTTTTTTTCCTTCCTTGCATTGCCTGTAGAAAAATTCTCTCTGTAGCTACCTTTTACCATGGAAAAGGAATAAAAAATCATGCTTCTCACTTAAGACTCAACAATGTAGAGCTTATGAAATGCAAGCCTTAGAAACTCTTTATTAGCTTTGCTTTGGTGATGGAAGCCAACCACCATCAGAGAGAAACCTTTTGTTATTGTTACAAATGATTCGTAACTTTAGATATAAAGGCAGATTTGTGTTTGCAGAGCTATATATGCAGTCAGATTTTATGCTTCCTTTATTGGTACCCACAGATTGGTTTGCAATTTACTGCTACCTTTGCTCTCTTGTGTTAGATGTCTGGAGAGAGGAAATAAGGAGCTTGAGTCATGATTTCTTCTCTAAGATTTTGGAAGCAGTTTACATATCCAATATCCTTTTGTTTGACTATAGTACCCATAAAACTCTGAAAAAAAAAAAGAGATTATAGAAAAACTGCTGATGTGGCCTCAACCTAAGCAGTATGTGCATAATAACATCCATGCTGCTAGTAAACCACTCTTCTAACAATCCTTGGACATATTCTGGTGAAACAAGAAGTTAAGTTATCTGAAATGGCTACAGTCTTTTTCAATGAATACTGTCCTCTCAGTTGTTTCTAGATAAAAATTCAATGAGTTATGATTATTTATATTCCAAGTTCAATAGTGCATTGAACTATACTGTATGATTTTTAAAGACATTTTTTAATAGAATTTAGAAGTTAGGATTATTTATTTTAAAATTTTGATTTGTCAATATAAAA
The DNA here is from genome assembly GCA_006408695.1 of Aepyceros melampus. Lineage (NCBI taxonomy): Eukaryota > Metazoa > Chordata > Mammalia > Artiodactyla > Bovidae > Aepyceros > Aepyceros melampus. Next base: position 27,447 of record SJXQ01004824.1, on the reverse strand, counting down.
ATCCAAGGGCAGAGTAGGACTAGGGTAGGAGTCCAATAGCATCTTTTTTTTTTTTTAATGATTTTTTACAGATATGTCCCCAAGATGCCAATATGTACAATAGAGATGCTGACAGTTTTCAAAGGTTTTATTGTAATTCTACCTATAGCCATTTTAAAAGTAAATATTCTGCTTTTTATTTGTCTTTGGCATTCATAGAGCACAGTGAAACTGAATCTTTTATTGACTTCCTTTTGGGGGCAAATATGTATAGTCATCGCAGTTGACAAGCATGTCCAAAATTTTATCTGTATGTTCAAGGCTTCTCTTGTGGCTCAACTGGTAAAGAATCCACCTTCAATGTGAGTTACCTGGGTTTAATCCTTGGTTGTGAAGATTCCCTGGAGAAAGGAAAGGCTACCCATTCCAGTATTCTTGCCAGGAGAATTCCATGGATCATGGGTCGCATGACTGAGCAACTATCACTTTCATTTTCACTTCAGGTAACTAGAGCAAGAGTTTATGAAAGAAGGGGACATATGGAGAATGTATTAAAAGCTATGGATGTTTTAAACAAAAATTGCTATTATTTACACTTCTGTAGTGCAGTGTGGCACCTCACTCCAGTACTCTTGCTTGGAAAATCCCATGGGCAGAGGAGCCTGCTCGGCTGCAGTCCATGGGGTCGCTAAGAGTCGGACACGACTGAGCAACTTCACTTTCACTTTTCACTTTCATGCATTGGAGAAGGAAATGGCAACCCACTCCAGTGTTCTTGCCTGGAGAATCCCAGGGACGGGGGAGCCTGGTGGGCTGCCGTCTCGGGTCGCACAGAGTCAGACACGACTGAAGCGACTTAGCAGCAGCAGCAGCAGCAGCAGTGCAGTGTTTTACAAATTTACGTCTGTACTTTTCTGTCTTTCAAACATATCCCTGTAGGCTGTGATGAGCCTCATTTAAATCCTTTTGCTGAGGCTCTCAGCCAGTAAGACTTCATATTCCTTAAAAATAAGACTTGACTACAAAATAAAAAATGTACCTGGCAAGTCAACATCCAGCTGCAGGGTCTGTGAGTGATGTTTCATCTTCTACTCAAGACTTCAGCCTTTCACACCAGCAGATTTGATGAAGGCTTTTTGTTCTTTGCTCTATAGTTTTGTTTGACATGAGAATAAAGTTCAGTGTTACCATGCTCCACAAGCCCCAGTGTTTATTATAGCTCCTGGCTACTTCTTTATCATAAGGTCCTATTAATTTAAACTGTCTTCTTTTTGCAAAATGTCTTCCCTATTATTCCTTATAGTCTTTGTACCTGCTCTTCCCTCTGTCAAGAAATTCTACAGATATTTTCATGACTTACTGACTTCGTGTGACACCTCTTAGAAAGGCTTTTTCACTGACCACCTGTTACTAGCTCTCAATACTCATATAGTATTTTATGTTATTTATTCATAGAAATTTTTGCTACCTCAAAAATATCATCTATCATTTTGTTTTGAACACTAGAATATCTCATAAAAGTAGGGACCTAGATTTTTTTTTTCCTCCAGTGTGTTCCAAGCACCAAAAATGTGCTTAGTACAACACAGTAGGCACACAATAAATATTTGTTGAATAGATTAAACAGTTTCATTGCTGTATTTTTCTTTTTATCTTTTCTCTTCTTTTTCATCAACAACAAGTAGGTTAAAGACATTAAAAATTAAGATAAGTAAAGGTGGTTTAAATTGATAAGGCAGCAGGAATGTAGTGTTTAGACAGCAAACTGCTGAGAGCACATGAGAACCGCACAAGGTTCATCAGTCAGTCAGTTCAGTTGCTCAGTCATGTCCGACTCTGCAACCCCATGAATCACAGCACGCCAGGCCTCCCTGTCCATCACCACCTCTTGGAGTTCACTCAAACTCACATCCATTGAGTCGATGATGCCATTCAGCCATCTCATCCTCTGTCCCTTCTCCTACTGCCCCCAATCCCTCCCAGCATTAGAGTCTTTTCCAGTTAGTCAACTGTTCGCATAAGGTGGTCAAAGTATTGGAGTTCAGCTTTATTTCTTTATTTTTTTTTTAGTGTTTTTCTTTTTAATTTTTAAAAATATAAATTTAGTTATTTTAATTGGAGGCTAATTATTTTACAATATTGTATTGGTTTTGCCATACATCAACATGAATCTGCCACGGGTGTACACGTGTTTCCCATCCTGAACTCCCCTCCCACCTCTCTCCCCATGCCATCCCTCTGGGTCATCCCAGTGCACCAGCCCCAGGCATCCTGTATCATGCCTCGAACCTGGACTGGCGATTTGTTTCACATATGATATTATACATGTTTCAGTGCCATTCTCCCAAATCATCCCACCCTTGCCCTCTCCATGGAGTTTCAGCTCTAGCATCAGCCCTTCAAATGAACACCCAGGACTGATCTCCTTTAGAATGGACTGGTTGGATCTCCTTGCAGTCCAAGGGACTCTCAAGAGTCTTCTCCAACACCACAGTTCAAAAGCATCAATTCTTCAGCTCTCAGCTTTCTTCACTGTCCTACTCTCACATCCATACATGACCACAGGAAAAACCATAGCCTTGACTAGATGGACCTTTGTCGGCAGAGTAATGTCACTGCTTTTGCATATGCTATCTAGGTTGGTCATAACTTTCCTTCCAAGGAGTAAGTGTCTTTTAATTTCATGGCTGCAGTCACCATCTGCAGTGATTGTGGAGTCCCCAAAATTAAAGGCATATCCTCGCTTTTATGCTTGCTAACTGCAAATGTGGGTAAATTACTCAATCTCTCTGTACCTCAGTTTCTTTACCTATGCAACACAGTAATTGTATCTACCGCACTGAATTATTTTTTTTTAATGAGTGGATTAATTTATATAAAGCTTTCCAACAAGTACCCTAGTATATAATCATGCATTTAGTGGCTTATATACTGGCCACTGGATATGGTGGCTCAGAGGGTAAAGAATCCACTTCAATGCATGAGACAGGAGTTGGATCCCTGAGTCAGGAAGATTCCCTGGGGAAGGAAATGACTACCCACTGAGTATTCTTACCCAGGAAATCCAATAGACAGAGGAGCCTGGGTGGCTAGAGTCTATGAGGTCACAAAGAGTCAGAAACAACTGAGCAAGTAACACTATTTCACTATTGTTAGTATCTGGGTCAAAATATTTGGAAAGACAAAAAAACCTCATTTATATACACTGCTGGATATGGGATGCTATGGATTGAAAGGAATTTGATCAAAATATACAGTTAGTTCTTTGCATTTGCTAGTCAGTGAGCTAACAAATGCAGTGAATTTTATTTCAGATCTTCCAAATGCTGCTTCTTATTGAGATGAACCAGTAACTCTAAAATGTCAAAATCTGTCATCATAAGTTTAGCATTTTTCAATCCACCTGCACAAATTAGTCATTTATAATGCTTTATCTAGGGAGATTTTTCCCCTACGTGAGCTTTGGAAGCTAGGATAAATGTAACATATTTACAAGTAGGAGATAAATGGGAGGAGAAATTTCAGAACCTCTTACTCTGTATTTGTGAATATGCAAGTGCCATTCAATACCTCTGGTGAGACCTATCTCCCAGCAAAACACAGACATCATGCACAAGCAGACATACAGGCATGTTTCCTGTGTGTGGCTGATATTGATAAAGATCATGGCTCATTCCATCTGAAGAGCTAATTTGGCTCTAGGACCCTTCCTAGAATAGCATTCTAGGCAGTCAGAAGTGATGTAAGTTCTTCAAGACCATGGATTTTTATCTTCTTAATTTATCGCTATATCACCAGAGTCTAGAACACACTAGGCAGAGTAGGTGCTCAGCCAATATTTGTTCACTAGGTAAATAAATGAATTTTTCTATACTTATTTACTTCCTTTGCATTTCAGATAATAAACTCATATTTTTAAGGCTAATGTTGATGCATCCATATATACATAAGAAATCGGGCAGAGGAGATAACACCTCATGTTCCATTTTATGCTAGATTTGTAACTCGTATAAAAAGTTGTTTATAGGACCAATTCACCTATTACCCTAATCTGCTCATTACTCTGTTTTGTGACAGACTCTTAAGTATGCTCAGCTTACATCAATGGGAGTCATTGAAAATCTTTTCTCAGGTCTCTACCTTAGTCCATAATTTCCCATGACCCACATCTCCACTCTGACATGCAAACTCAAGTTTATTTAGCCTTCCTAGTCATTTTCACTCATATCTTTAATTCTCCTTTGTTGCCTCATTCCTATAGATCTCCAAAATCATCCTAGCTCTGATCTAGGGTTTACTTTCTCTTTTCTCCAGTTTAACTCCCTCTGCTTCCAGGATCTAAGGCCACATTGTTGAAAACTGAGTGACCTTGTATATGGACCAGGACAATCTATCCCAGGAATGTCTCAGCTTTCTTTCCACATATGATCTGATGTTAGAGTGAACAAAGTCATCCTCATTGGATACACACACACAGACTTTGTTTTCCATATTTGTATTCACCTAAGGTGAAGAGGAACTAAAAAGCCTTTTGATGAAAGTGAAAGTGGAGAGTGAAAAAGTTGGCTTAAAGCTCAACATTCAGAAAACAAAGATTATGGCATCCGATCCCATCACTTCATGGGGAAACAGTAGAAACAGTGTCAGACTTTATTTTTTGGGGCTCCAAAATCACTGCAGATGGTGACTGCAGCCATGAAATTAAAAGACGCTTACTCCTTGAAAGAAAAGTTATGACCAACCTAGATAGTATATTCAAAAGCAGAGACATTACTTTGCTGACTAAGGTCCGTCTAGTCAAGGCTATGGTTTTTCCTGTGGTCATGTAAGGATGTGACAGTTGGACTGTGAAGAAGGCTGAGTGCCAAAGAATTGATGCTTTTGAACTGTGGTGTTGGAGAAGACTCTTGAGAGTCCCTTGGACTGCAAGGAGATCCAACCAGTCCATTCTGAAGGAGATCAACCCTGGGATTTCTTTGGAAGGAATGATGGTAAAGCTGAAGCTCCAGTACTTTGGCCCCTCATGCGAAGAGTTGACTCATTGGAAAAGACTTTGATGCTGGGAGGGATTGGGTGCAGGAGGAGAAGGGGACGACAGCGGATGAGGTGGCTGGATGGCATCACGGACTCAATGGATGTGAGCTCCAGGAGTTGGTGATGGACAGGGAGGCCTGGCGTGCTTCGATTCATGGGGTCACAAAGAGTCGGACATGACTGAGTGACTGAACTTAACTGAAGGCTCTTTAGAGTCCCTTCGACTGCAAGGAGATCCAACCAGTCCATTCTAAAGGAGATTAGTCCTGGGATGTCTTTGGAAGGAATGATGTTAAAGCTGAAACTTCAGTACTTTGGCCACCTCATGCGAAGAGCTGATTCATTGGAAAAGACTGCGATGCTGGGAGGGATTGGGGGCAGGAGGAAAAGGGGATAACAGAGGATGAGATAGCTGGATGGCATCACTGACTCGATGGACGTGAGTTCTGAGTGAACTCCAGGAGTTGGTGTTGAATAGAGAGTCCTGGTGTGCTGCAATTCGTGTGGGTACAAAGATTCGGACATGACTGAGTGACTGAACTGAAATGACTAAACTGAACTGAAGGCTCAATAATAGCAGTGACATAAGTGTTAAGCTTATGGAGCTCAATTAGTGTACATTTCAATTTGATGTTTTGAGATTATCCCTTGTTAAGAACATTAATATATTTAAAGGGTCACACACTGCAGACATTTCACTCTTTAGTTTCCAAATGGCCCTTTATTTCAAATAGTCCTCGAGTGCTAATAACCCATATTGAGGCATACTGTCCCATAGTAACATTAATTCAATAAATTATTAAACATATTAACATAGGCCATCAAGATATGGTGCTTAGATCTTACTGTAATTGATTATGGGTATTTGACATACTTTTGTTCCGAGTGATAAACTGTATGGTGCTACACTGAGAAGACATAAGCAGGCACAAAAGAGTGTAAACAAATTTGTAGTTTTATTGACTATAAAACAAGAGTCTTTGAAAATTTTCTGTTTATATTCTACTGTTAACACTTAGTAATACTGAATGCAGTTTTCATGTTTCCTCTGTGAAATGAATAACTCTAGGTGTCAGGTCAAGTGACTGTACTTCTTGGTGATTTGGTATCATTATCTAATATGTTTTTGTGAAAGTCTAGAAATTGATATATGTAAAGCACTAAGAAAACTTCCTGACACACAATAAATATAAATATATATTGGATATTTTTGTAATCACAGTTCTCATTACTGTATACACATTTTAATCCATATTTAAGCCTTGATTGGCTCTCTGGAATTAAATTTATAGAATACAGATATGCAGGAGGTAATTTCCTCTAAATTATAATATATAATTCTGTTTCTTAGGGTATAACAAGTATGAATTGAGAGGGAACAAAAAAGGACTGAAAACTGTTTTAAGAGATATTCTAATTCTTCTCTAAACATATAATTTTGAAAAGATACAAATCTTATTTTACATAATTATGCTTAACACAGAAGGGAAAACAAAGGATAAAAGAAGTTCTGTAGCTTGAAATGTAGGAGTGACACTCCTAATATGGTTTTCCTTAGTATATTTTAAGTATGAGAAATGAGCTGTGCCATAAACGTGTGGTTAAAACATTCTAACATAGTTGATAAAGATAGAGGGTCATACCAGATTTACCTGATGGCTTTTAAAACCAAAATTTCTTATTTGTCTTTGTGAGGGCAATGGCACCCCACTCCACTACTCTTGCCTGGAAAGTCCCATGGACGGAGGAGCCTGATAGGCTGCAGTCCATGGGGTCGCTAAGAGTCGGCACAACTAAGCGACTCCACTTTCGCTTTTTACTTTCATGCATTGGAGAAGGCAGTGGCACCCCACTCCAGTATTCTTGCCTGCAGAATCCCAGAGATAGAGGAGCCTAGTGGGCTGCTGTCTATGGGGTCGCACAGAGTCAGACATGACTGAAGCGACTTAGCAGCAGCAGCAGCAGGGTAAAAAATAAGGCTTTCCTAGTGGTTCAGACAGTAAAGAATCTGCTTGCAATGCAGGAGAATTCCCTGGAGAAGGGAATGGCAACCCACTCCAGAACACTTGTCTTGAGAATTCCATGGACAGAGGAGCCTGGCAGGCTACAATATATGGGGTTGCAAAGAGCCAGACATGACTGAACCACTAACACTATTATGTGAAAAACACAGAAGACTATAACGCTTCAGCTACACTTTCCCTATCACCAGTGACAATGAAACATGAAGGGTAACTCCTGTCATGGAGGCTTTTATTCAACTCTGTTTCTGAGCCTGAAAACATAAATGAAACCCAAAGGAAGTATAGAAGTCTTTCTAATGAGTCGTAAACTTAGTTTGGTACCCAAAAGTAGTAGTTACAATTTGCAGGGCCCAGTGCAAAGAGAAAATGAAAGCTCTTTGTTAAAAAAATTATGATGAATTTCAAAATAACAATGACAGTGCTTTGAATCAAGGATTGCAACCTTTCTCGTGCAGAGTAACTGCACAGCATATATATACTTAAGACTCCAGCCATGTTTCTACCATAGTGATGAGCAAACTGAACAAAAATCTCAGTATATGAACTATCTTTGCATAATAAAGCAATGCACTATATAATGTATTAAATGAATAAAACTGGGGCATCATACAATCATAAAAAAAAGTGTCTGGAACACTGCAGTTATGATTTTAAAAGCAGAGTGCAAAGGCAATACCTGCCCTCCTAATTTTCCTGTACATGCTTAAAACTCATTAGATAATGCCTGCGTATGTAGTCCCCTAGATGTGAATATCCCTCCATGTATACATTCATCGGTGGAAGTAGATCTCAAAAAGTGTGTTTTTAGTACTCTAATCTCAGAATTAAGTACTTGTAAATTTTCAGATTTCTGGGTTTTACCTCAAATTTAGAAAGATAAGATCTCTGGAGAAGGGTCTAAAAGAAAACACATATTTCTCTGGTGGAATTTATCTATTAAACACACACACACACGTATCTGGGGACTGAGAAACATGGCTAGGAGAGAGGGGGGAAAAAAAGCAACAGCTGAAGAAGTCTTAGTACTATACAGAGTCTGAGGTACCCACTATGTAATCTGCTAGAGCTTCCACAACAAAAAAGGATGAATGGCTCAAACAACAATTTATCATCTCACAGTCCTGACGTCTAGAATCCAACATCAGGGTTTAAGTAGGTTTGGTTTCTCCCTAGACTGCTCTTCTTGGCTTGCAAAAGGCTGTCTTCTTCCTGTGTCCTCACACGATGTTTCCTCTGTGTACAAGCATCCCTCATGTCTTTCTCATGTGTACAAATTTCCTTTTTCTGTAAAGATATCAGTGACATTGGATCATGGCTCACTGTAATGGTCTCATTTCAATTTAACTGCCACTTTAAACGCCTTTGCTCCCAATATGGTTCTACTCTGAGAGTCCTGGAAATTGAGACTTCAACATATGAATTTTGGGAAGAACATGAATCAGTTATTGGGCTTCCTTGGTGGCTCAGATGGTAAAGAGTCCACTTGCAATGCAGAAGACCGGGTTTGATACCTGGGTCGGGAAGATCCCCTGCAGAAGGGAATGGCAACCCATTCTAGTATTCTTGCCTGGAGAATCCCATGGACAGAGAAACCTGGTGGACCACAGTCCATAAAGTCACAAAGAGCTGGACACAGCAGAATGACTAAGAACAAATTGGTCCTTAACATCAGACACTCCAATTTCTGCAGATGCCGTCAGGTTAAAAAGACTTGATCCTTTCTTACTTCACTGATATCATCCCTCTTAGAGTTCTTCTTTCATCTGGTATTCAGATCTTTTTAATATTCAATTCAAGTCTGTTTACCCAGTTTTTATGAAACTATTCCAGGGTTGAACATGTCTATTTTCAAAACTATTATGCCTTTGCTCTAGCATAAGAATAATGATAGTAATTTCAGGAACCTCTTTGTAAACAAGTTATGCCTATTGGGATTGAGTGGGCAGATACATTCTAAGAGAATGTTTGGTCAGGGTTTTGTTCCAATCAATATCATTACTCTAGTTCACTAGAATAATATTGTAATCCAACCTTCATTGATCTGTTTTTTCTTTTGCTTGGATAATCCATCTTCCCATAGTTTAGTATCCTATTTTTTCACTCCTGCCTTTTACTTCCTCTGCTTATGGATTTAATGGAAATATATCTGTTAAGTATCTAACTTCTACTGGCTAGCCTCGTTGCTAGCCAAATTTTAATTTTGCTTTGCATTCCCAAATGATATAACCTTGACAAATTTCTTAACTTTCCTATTTTCTCTCTAAATTAAGAATGTAGAAAGTTAAGATCTTTCTGCAGCCAATTTTCTTAACAAACTCTAGATCACAGAAGGTATTTTTCACAACCTTATTCTTAGGCTAGCTTCTTCTAGAACTGAGAATGCTTAACAGAACTTGTAAATACCCTTTTCTGCACATAGACCAATCTTTCAAAGAAGTGATGACAATTAACTAATATTCATAGAATATCTCTCTCTTCCCACACACAACACTCCCTCTTTCTCTTTTCCTTTTCACCTGCTTAATTGCTTGAGTTTACAACATTTCTGTAAAATATCAGAAATCTAAAGCAATTTGATTTTTCCTAATGTATCTTCACCTAGATAGCATATTCAAAAGCATAGACATTACTTTGCTGACTAAGGTCCATCTAGTCAAGGCTATGGTTTTTCCTGTGATCATGTATGGATGTGAGAGTTGGACTGTGAAGAAGGCTGAGCACTGAAGAATTGATGCTTTTGAACTGTGGTGTTGGATAAAACTCTTGAGAGTCTCTTGGACTGCAAGGGGATCCAACCAGTCCATTCTGAAGGAGATCAACCCTGGAATTTCTTTGGAAGGAATGATGGTAAAGCTGAAACTCCAGTACTTTGGCCACCTCATGTGAAGAGTTGACTCATTGGAAAAGACCCTGATGCTGGGAGGGATTGGGGGCAGAGGAGAAGGGGACGACAGAGGATGAGATGGCTGGATGGCATCACTGACTCGATGGACATGGGTTCTGAGTGAACTCTGAGAGTTAAGTGATGGACAGGGAGGCCTGGCGTGCTTCGATTCATGGGGTCGCAAAGATCCGACACGACTGAGCGACTGAACTGAACTGAATGTATCTTCTGGTCTAGTAGATACAAATCTTTGCATTTTCTTGCTTGCTGTCTGGTGTTCTTATGCAGGATCTCTAAAAAATGTCAATATTACATCCTCCACTTTCCCCAAGATAGACAGTACTTTCACTTCTGGGACCAGGGGACTTGGCAAGGCTACTGAATGCCAGAGGTCTTTGTCATCTCCTCTTTCCAAGTTTCTTACATCCAGAATCTGAACTAAATCCTGGTCGGTTTACTATTTGCCTTGTTTTGTTTGAGCACTGAAAAAGATTAGTTAATTAATGCCATTTGGCCTGGTGATAATGGGTTGTCCCAATAGCTCAGATGGTAAAGTGTCTGCCTGCAATGTGGGCGACCTGGGTTGGAGACCTGGGTTGGGAAGATCCCCTGGAGAAGGAAATGGCAGCCCACTCCAGTACTCTTGGCTGGAAAATTCCATGGATGGAGGAGCCTAGTAGGCTACAGTCCATGGGATCTCAAAGAGTTGGACGCAACTGAGCAACTTCACTGGTTCACTGGCCTGGTGATATTATTTATGATTTCCTCTTCCTTTCTTCTATTTCTTAGAACTCTTAAACTCAGATAATGTGAGAGATAGCATTTGAGAGATCTGATCCTTTATCTCTCACCTTCTATAGAAGCTGCTGGGAGCTCATGATTTTCTAATGTATCTCCTGGTTAGCATCTGGTTTTATAGATACTTATTTGTCATGGAACTAATAGTACCAAATATTTGAACTTGGGTATAATTTCACTGAGAAAAATCAGGAGCCACATCTTAGAAAAAATTATAAATAAGTAAATATCATAAATAGTTACAAATAATATATATGGGCACATTTTATATATTTGAAAGACTTTTTAATATGATAACCCTTCCCTCAAACTTCAGTCTATTACACTTCCTAGATTAATGAACAATGTCCTTTTAATCTTCTGGCTTGATAACATGGTCAAAGCTATAGGTCATTGTTTAACCTAGCTATATTAGTTATTTCTCTCTGTGTTTCTCTCCAACTTTCTGTATCTCTTCTCTCCCCTCCATAAATATCTATACTTTTCTATCTCCATCTTTCTCTATCCCCATTCTTCAATTGTATTTCCTTTTATAATTTATTGGAAAAGTTTGAAAATTAATCAAATAAAATGCTACTAATATTTTTCATACTAGAATTGTAGAGATAGATGCTAAGAATTTCTAAAAGGAATAAGAACAATTAGTTTTGTTTCTTGAACTTTAAAAATATTAGCTCTTTAGGGACATCTAGATTGCTTTCATGTCCTGGCTACTGTAAATAATATTGCAGTAAATATTGGGGTACATGTATTTTTTTGAATTTTAGTTTTCTTAGGGTATATGTTCAGTATTGAGATTACAGGATTTTCTAAATTAGAACATTTTATATAATAGATGTGATAAATACATGCATCTTGAAAATTTAAAGTGAGTTAGTGATTCTGTGTACACTCATGGCTGATTCATGTCAATGTATAGCAAAATGAATACAGTATTGTAAAGCAAAACAAACTAAAAAATAAAAATCATTAAAAAAAAAAAAAAGATTATTGCTTGTCTTTTCAAGCTTCCCAGGTGGTGCTAGTGGTAAACAACCCACCTGCCAATGCAGGAGACGTGAGTTTGTTCCCTGGGTGGGAAAGATGCCCTGGACGAGGGCATGGTGACCCATTCCAGTATTTTTTGCCTGGAGAATCCCATGGACAGAAGAGCCTGGCAGGTTACAGTCCATGATTTCCCTAAGAGCAGGACATGACAGAAGTGACTTATGGACACACATTTGTCTTTTCACTCATCGATCCAGGAATCGAACCCAAGTCTCCTGCATTGGCAAGCAGCTCCATTACCATCGAGCCACTAAGGAGGCCCCAAATTAGCTCTTACACATTTTTAAATGCCAGGGATCATCAAATGGTTAAATGAGTTCAGATAATGTTGGTTGTGAAGGAGTTTTTGCCATTTTTAAATGTGTAAAGGTGATATGAAACATGTTATGAATAAAAACTACACAACTATTGGTCGATTGTCTTTTCTTTGTACCAGGAAGAAACAAAAATTAATTATTCTGTTAAGATGATATTAATATAATGATTGTGAGTATACTATGTATAATGATTACAGAAAGATATGAATATTTATATTAGTAAATGAATGTGGCATGGCAGTTTAGAGAATTGTTATACTCAAGATTATATATTTAAATATATATTATTTTGTTTACTGTGTAAGTTAAGTAAACATATAAATCTAAATGTATAAGCTCTAATATTTTTTATATATTTATGTAAATATAAATATGTTTATATATGTATAGCCATATACATAAAATGATCTTGATTATTTTAAAAGCTTATAAATATCAATATAAAACAACAAAATGTCTTAAAATATTAAACAAAATTAGCTGCTTATTAGTGGGTTTATGTGTAAGTATGAATTTGTTAATAATTTTCCTCTCAATTTTTACATGGATGATAAAGAAAATAGGAAAAAAAATAGATTTTCCTTCTGTGAAACAACAAAGCTATTCTGTTTCAAGACTGCACAAGTTCTTCTTTTCAAAATATTTTGTTAACTCCCTCTATGTGTGACATTCTTTTATATCAATTTAACATTTCTCTATTTTTGAAAAAGTTAAATTCCTAATAAGTTTTACTTACAATTTGGTTTTTAAATTTTGGCTATAACTGTCTTGTAACCTTGAAAAATTATGATTTATTTTATCAAGTATGTTCTTCCCTCTCAGTTCTTGATATTTTCTTTCTCAAACTCAGTCCTATATTCAGAATTACAAAAATGACAAGACAGTCCTTATGTCTTAAACTATCTTTGAATTGCCTAGAATGGCTGTTAATTAATCCCAACCTTTCGTATTTTGAAAGAAAGAAAAGCAATAATAATAAACTTAATTTTGGCAATCTCTAAATATTAATTATCTAAAAGCTATTATAAACTTTTGTATTTGCCAAACTTAGGATAAAAGAAAATAAAACTAACATATCAAAAGGAAGTTTCATCTTTATAGGTTTACTATATAACCTATGTATTTAATGTATTATATTCAGGTTAAAAGAAGCATTTACCAGAGTAATCCTAAAGACTGTCTACCATTTAATTTTGTTTCTAGGTTTCAGCAACTTGTCAATCATGGAAAAATCAGGTAGCCATTTCTACATGCTTTTGGTCCTGGAGGTTGTCAAGGGTCCTCACTGTTTATAAATATTCTTTCTACTACAGTCATGAACTATATATCTCCTAAGTGTGCATAATACAGCAGGAGAGGGTTTCAGACTATTTTATTCTGATAACCCTTGTTCACAAAATATATCAGCACTAATTATTCTAGGCCCGATGGCCCTGGCTCATTCTCCTTTTTGCAGTCCTTTGATATCAGTTGGCTACCAGTGTTTGTTTCATGCAGACACTCACTGAAAAAGAGTCACGAAATTGAAAGTGCTTTTTCAATCACTGTGATAAGCTTTCCCTGGTGCACATACTGTATTCATTTACCTCTGCATTTTCCTTCTTTTCCAGCCACATGAAACCCCCTACAAGACACCTATCAAGCAAGTGGATAAAAGTAAAATTTTGACTTTTTATTTATTAGTTGTAAATAATCAGTCAATTCAGAAACCTACAGTATTTTTTTTTAATGGATTACTAATCTTTTTAAATCTTTGTTCTAGGATGAAACACTGCTCTTAGTCACTAGAGATTTAAAGGTTAGAGCTGCTGTTTGTACTCAGCTCCTAAGAACTGAAATATTTCACTGTTTTTCTGTAACTTTCAGTTCGGTTCAGTTCAGTCACTCAGTCATGTCTGACTCTGCGACCGCATGGACTGCAGCACGCCAGGCATCCCTGTCCATCACCAACTCCCAGAGTTTATTCAAACTCATGTCCACTGAGTCAGTGATATCATCCAACCATCTCATCCTCTATCATCCTTTTCTCCTCCTGCCTTCAATCTTTCCCAGCATCCAGGTCTTTTCAAATGAGTCAGTTCTTTGCATCAGGTGGCCAAAGTATTGGAATTTCGCTTCAGCATCAGTCCTTCCAATGAATACTCAGGACTGAGCTCCTTGAGGATGGACTGGTTGGATCTCCTTGCTGTCTAAGTGACTCTCAACAGTTTTCTCCAACACCACAGTTCAAAAGCTTCAGTCCTTTGACACTCAGTTTTCTTTATATTCCAACTCTCACATTCATACATGACTACTGGAAAAACCATAGCTTTGGCTAGATGGACCTTTGTTAGCAAAATAATATCTCTGCTGTTGAATATTTGGTCTAGGTTGGTCATAACTTTTCTTCGTAGGAGCAAGCCTCTTTTTATTTTATGGCTGTAATCACCATATGCAGTAGTTTTGTAGTCCAAGAAAACAAAGTCTTTCACTGTTTCTACTGTTTACTCATCTATTTGTCTTAAAGTGATGGGACCAGATGCCATGATCTTAGTCTTCTGAATATTGAGTTTGATGCCAACTTTTTACTCTCCTCTTTCCCTTTCATCAGGAGTCTTCTTAGTTCCTCTTCACTTTCTGCCATAAGAGTGGTGTCATCTACATTTCTGAAATTATTTATATTTCTCCCAGCAATCTTGATTCCAGCTTGTGCTTCATCTAGACCAGAGTTTCTCATGATGCATCCTGCATATAAGTTAAATAAGCAGGGTGACTGTAACTTTAGCTATTGTAATCATGTGTTCCTACAGAGTAAAGGATAAGATGGAGTTTTCAACAGATTAGGTACCCATTGTTACTGTACAGCACTGAATTATGTTTTTGTTTCTTTTATTATTTATCTATTTATTTAGTGTGTGTGTGTGTGTGTACACATGTGTGTTTTCCCTGAAGGGTTATTCAGAAATTCAGCATATCTATATTTGTTATTATTTTTCACCTTTAGTTCACATCTCCTTTCCAAGGAAGATCCTTTCCAGGAGGGCATGGCAAACCACTTCAGTATTCTTGCCTGGAGAATCCCCATGTACAGAGAAGCCTGGTGGGTTACAGTCCATGGGGTTGCATAGAGTCAGACACGACTAAGCGATTTTCACTCACTTCACTTCCCATTCTGGTGACTCGATTACAAATTAACACATGCAACATATTCACTGTTATTTCATCAATGAAAAAATTCCACTGCATCATGTAACTTTAAAAGATACTCAGAAATATAGAAAAGTTAAAAGTAACTGTTTTGTTTTTGTTTCTTGGCAGAAAATCATGTTGAGAAATCTGCTAGATCTAGATAGGAGATATTTTACATTCAAGACAAAGCTACAGTAAAACCTTTGGCTTGTTTTAGACACCATCGGTTTGCAAACTGTACTTGTGTAATTTATACTGCTGTCCCACTTTTTCCCTTGGTTTCCTTTTGTTGCAGTTTTTTTTCTTTATATGCTCACATATGTTGGTTGATTATTATAGAACTCTTTGCTATACTACATCCAGGTTCTTAAATTCTTCATCTTCCAAGAGGAAGACACATAGTAATCAGTAAGCCTTAGAAGAGATAAAAGAAAGGTACCATCTATTTAAAAACAGCCCCGGGGACAATTTAAGAAAAAAAGAATTAAATCCCTCCGTAGGTACAATCAGCTTTAAATCCTGAATTTTCTCCACTAAGCATGTACTATCTATTTTTGGATTTTTCAAAGGTCCTCACACTATAGGGGTTCTGATATATTCAAATGAAACTTCATGAAAATAATACTTTGCCCTTTCCCTGATGCACCATAGGATGACAGCCCCAGGTAGATATGAGTTATGCAGTAAGAGTTTATAAGTTGTTTAATTTGAACTTGAAACATGTTTGCCAACTGAGGGGATGGGAAAAGAGAAGTTCAATACAATGTTTAAATCTCCAGGTTACCTCTTTAGAGCAAAATGTAACTGAAGAAAAAGTTGCTCTGTTATTTCATTTTGGTGCCTCTTAACACTAACTAAATCAGACTTCCTTGGTGGCTCAGTGCTAAAGACTCTGCTTGCCAATACAGGAGATGCAGGTTTGATTCCTAGGTAGGGAAGATCCCCTGAAGGAGGAAATGGCAAGTCACTCTAATATTCCTACCTGGGAATCCCAGGGACAGAGAAGCCTGGAAGGCTAGGGTTGGAAAGACTGGGACACAACTTAGCAACTAACACTTTCATTTTCACTTTTCAGAGTTAATTTACAATGTTGTGTTAGTTTCAGGTGTGCAGAAAAGTGATTTTGTTATATACATATACATATATGTTATACATATAGTTATACATGTAATTATACATAATCATATATTCCTTTCAAGATTATTTTCCCACATAGATTATTACAGAGTATTGAGTAGAGTTCCCTGTGCTACACAGTAGGTCCTTATTCATACTTTATATCTGGTGGTGTGTATATGTTAATCTTGAATTTGCAATTTATTCCATCCCCCATCTTACCCCTTTAGTAAACTTAAATTTGTTTCCTAAAATGGTGAATCTGTTTCTGTTTTGTAAAAAAAAAAGTCCATTTATGTCATTTTTTATGTTCCACATATAAGTGATATCAGTTTTTGTCTGACTCACTTGGCTTAGTATGATACAATTTTGAAACAGGAATCATGGTGATATCAGGTATTCTTTTTCTTTGACCTTTGGAAAGGGTTTGGACCACTGCTGTATGTATTTTGTTTGTTTTTGCCTTCCTTTAAGGAAATTTCCATTTATTTTTATTTGCTATAGTTTTTGAAATCAGGAAAGAATGTTCAATCATATCAAATATATTTTAATCCATTTAATCATGATTTTTTTTTCTTTTTAACAAGTGTGATATGTGTAAAAAGGAGTATCCTATTTGTTTTTAGTTTTCCTATAGATTAATCAGTTTTGTTTTTTTTTTTTTTTTGTGTGTGTGTGTGTGTAATCAAGTTTTATTAAAGTATAAAGGAGATAGAGAAAGCTTCTCACATAGGCATCAGAAGAGGGTGGAAAGAGTACCCGCTTGCTAGTGTTAGCAATGAAGTTATATACTCTCCAGTAAATCCAACGAAGGTTTGGAGGTTGTAAAGACCTCACCAGACCTACTCCCATAATTTACATTTTAAAATAACAATTAGCCAGAAGGTTTAATCCAAGACTGTCCTCAGGCAGAATACATTATTGTTATATAATCCTAAGGAATGTAGAGAAGGAAAAAGGTTGTCCTTTCTTCCTCCTTGAGAATTCCAGACCCCTCTCGCCTTGGGGACCCCTAGCCTTCTTATCAACTTGCCTAGGAAATGACTGTCTCATTCCCCCCTTTTCTTTTAGGAGAATTATGTTGCCTAGGGAAAACGGGCATCGTTCTCATTCCATAACTGCTTCCAAGCTGACAAGGGGCGTTGTCCCTAAATTGGGGAGGCAACATATTCTCCTAATCCTCATATTGAGGATATATGATCCAGAGGCCCCAAGTAGTAGTTGAAGGAAGTTGTAGCAGTAGCAGGAGTTTGAGCAACCATTAACTTAAAGGCTTTCATGCGGCTAGAAACAAATTCAGTTATACAGTTACAAATACAGGGAGTAAACAGCAAAAACAAAACAATCAGAATCAAAATTAAAAGTCACATCATTTCTATAGTTAAAGCGCAGTGTATTGCACCAGTCCATTTTAGGGTTGGTAGATGTCATCAGATGAAGAAGAGGCATCACATGTGATTGTTGTTGAAGGTATTCACAGACTTGGAGAAAGTCCTTTCCTTGAAGTGGAGATGTCCACCACGGGAAGCTTTCCACTGATAAAGAGAATCTTTATAACCTCCTTAGCCTGTTCACTAACTATGACAGGGAAAAGCCTCAATCCATCCAGTAAAAGTATCTACCCAAACTTGTAAGCAAGAATATCCATTAGCTTTTGGAATATGAGTAAAATCCAATTTCCCAGTCCTTTCCAGGATACTTTCCACTTTGTTGTAATCCAGATTTTGCTTCCAAAACCTGTTCAGCAGTCACCATGGCATAACCTGCTTTATGCTTTCCATCTCGAACAAAAGACCTGCCATCTGTAAATATTTCCATGTCAGGATTGTCTAATGGGGTATCCATTAGATCTTCCTGAGCTGCATAGTTTAAAGGTAGGAATTGAGAACAATCGTGATCAAGTGTTTCATTTTCCTTTCTGGAAGGAAAGTGGCAGGATTTAAATTTCCACAAACTTTAAGCTTAGTTACTGGTCCTTCTAACAACAATGACTGATATTTAAGAAGCCTACTGTCTGTCATCCAAATATTAACCTTAGAATAAGATTTCACTCACATCATGAGAAATCAGTACAGTAAGGTTTCATCCATTAATTATTTTTAAAGCTTTAGGTGCTAATAAAGCCACTGCCTCAATTACTCTTAGGCAGTGGGGCCACCCACGTGAAATTACATCTAATTCTCTGCTTAGATAAGCAATAGTGCTGGTGAGGCCCTCGGGGTTGTGTCAAAACTCCCAAGGCCATACCTTTTCTTTCAGTGACAAACAAATTAAATTCTGACCCTGTGGGCAAGCTCAGAGCTGGAGCTTGCAGGAGAGCAGTCTGAAGAACCTGAAAAGCCTTTTGAGTTTCTGGTGACCAAACCAGTTTGTCAGTTTGGGCCTGCTGAGTTTCAGCTATAAATTTATATAAAGGCCGGGCAAGTTCCGCATAACCCGGACTCCAAATGCAACAGTAACCTGTGATTCCCAAAAATCCTCTCAGTTGTCTTAAAGTCATAGGTAGGGGATGATTTAGTATAGGTTTAATTCTCTCAGGGCCTAAGGCCCTAGTCCCTTCTGATATTATTAGGCCCAGATATCTAACCAATTGTTGACAAAGCTGAGCCTTTTCTCTTGATGCCTTGTAACCACAACCTGCCAGAAAGTTTAAGAAATCTTCTGAGGCTCGCGAACAAGCTTCCTGTCTCAGCATAGAGCAAAATATCATCTACTTATTGTAACACCGCCGCTAAAGAGCTATTAAAGTTTTGTAGGTCCCATGACAAACTTTGTCCAAATAAGTGAGGACTGTCATGAAACCCCTGGGGCAAAACTGTCCAGGTTAACGGAGATGCTGGCTGCGTAGGGTCTTCAAAGGCAAATAGAAATTGACTTTCCTCTGCCAAAGGCACTGAATAGAAGGCATCTTTTAAATCAATTACTGAGCAATATTTGGCCATTCAGGAATTTTAGACAATAGAGTATAAGGATTAGGTACCACAGGGTGTAAGGGAACTACAGCCTCATTTATTATATGCAAATCTTGAACTAGTCTCCATTTACCATTTGATTTCTTTATACCCAAAATAAGAGTGTTGCAAGGACTGTTACAGGAAATTAATAATCCCTGTTCCTTTAAATTTTCAATGATAGGTTTTTAACCCTTCTTTAACCTCAGGTTTCAGAGGATACTGCTTCTTATGTGGAAATAAGTGTGGGTCTTTGAGCTTGACGACTACAGGAATAGCATTTTGTGCCCAACCCACAGATTTTCCATCAGCCCATACTCGAGGATTTACATTTTGTTTAACTAGAAGAAGAGAAAGGGAGGGCTCCATATTCATAAAAACAGAGGCATGGACCTTGCTCACTATATCTCTCCCTAAAAGAGATGAAGGAGATTCTGGCACAATCAGAAACTCGTGTGAAAATAGCACAGAATCCCAGTTGCAAGATAAAGAATAACTGAAGTAATACCTTTTGGCTTGTCCAGACAGTCCCATTATGGAAGCGGATCGGGAAGAAAGTGGGCCAGGGGCTTCAGTAAGCACAGAGTAAGTTGCCCCAGTATTTAAAAGGAAATCGATGGATTGGCCCCCCATAATTATTAATACCCAGGGTTCCTCAGGTGTAAATTGGACAGGAGCTTGTGTGGGGACCCCTGAGCACCTTCAGTCCTGACTGTCTTGAGAGTCCGACCCTGGAGACCTACGCCTCTGAGGGCAGTCTCTCTTCCAATGTGGTCCTTTGCAGACTGGACAAGGAGCCAAGGGTGGCTTAGATGCCTGAGGGCAATCCTGCTTGAGGTTCCCCTCCTTTCCACAGTAATAGCAAGCCCATCCCTTTTCACTTGGGTCCCTCTGGGCATTTTTCTCTGGCTGTTTGAGCGTTTTTCATAGCCATTGCGAAGGCTTCCGCCTTTTCCTTTGTCTTTCTTTGCCTTTCTTTCTTTTCCTCATATCCCCTACCGTAATAGACCTCTAAGCCAGTTGTAACAGAGTATCTAAAGACTGATTTGGTCCATACGCCTGTTTTTGTAGCTTATGGCGGATATCTGGAGCCGACTGAATGATAAATCTATCTTTTAAAATCACTTTTCCTTCCTCACTTTCGGGATCAGTCTCAGTGAATCTGCACAGAGCTTCTCTTAGTCTATCTAGGAATTTACCAGGAGCTTCCTTCTCCTCCTGTTCTATGTCTGCCAATTTGCTATAGTTTAAAGGCTTAGAACGCACCTGCCTGAGTCCTTCAAGAATACATCTGACAAAATGACTCTGATCCCATCTTCCTTTAGGTGAGTTGTAGTCCCAGTCTGGTTCCATAGTTGGGACCGCCTGATTCCCAGTGGGAAGGGCCGCTATCTCATCCTCCCTCTTCCCTACTGATTCATTACCAAGCCATTCATCTCCATAAGCAACTGCTTTTCCCAAAACTCGAGTCTTTGATTCGGGAGTCAGCTTTTGTCCCAAGATATACATCACATCCTTCCATGTCAGGTCATAAAGCAGAGTAACACCTTTAAAAGCTCTAATATATTTTTCTGGGTCCTCTAAACAGTCTCCCAGATCCTCCTTGATTCTTTGTATTTCTTGATAAGAAAAAGGCTTCCTAACTCTCATGGACTAATTATTTCTCCTGGTGGGTGTTTTATAAAGAGGCAACAGCTTGTGTGGCTGTTTCTCAGTCTCTCTGGCTGTTCCGCGCATATGATCCCAGGGATAAACTGGAGAAACCTGTTTCTCTTTGTCTCTTTGTCTCCTGCCCTCCATCTCATCTCTAACTTCGATGGTCTGAGTTTCTACTGAAACCAGGGTAGTCTGAGGTCGTACTGAGACAGGAGTTGTTTGGGCCTCCAAGTGGGCAGTTTGAATCTCAGTTTGGATTTCCACTGAGACCAAAGCGGCCATTCTGAGGGGGTTTCTCTGGCTTTCAGTTAGCTCAGCTTGGAGCCCCAGGTACAGGGGCAAAGTGGGAGGACAGAAGGGAGCTGAAGGTTTCACACCAAATCTATACCCTTAGGACATAAGTCTGGCATATTTCGCAGAGAGAAAAAGAGCAACACATATGTTACTTCTACCCATTTCCCTTGTTCCCTACAGAACCAGTCTAATTGTAAAACAGTATTATACTTAAGAGACCCTCCAACCGGTCATCAGCTTTATTTACAAGTATTTTCTTAAAAATTGTTCAGCTTTTTCTTCATGTGTTGCTGGCATTTTGACCAGTTAGGCTGGCTTTACTGAGGGGATCTAGACCATCATTCCTTAGGTGGCTGAACTCTAAACTTTCTTGATATTATTGGACTCAACCCACCATAACTATTTAAATAAATTGTATGCATTTACATTTTGCAAGTTGACCATTTCCAATAGAGAATGATATCACAACAAACTCCAGCCCCCAGGATGGTGACTTATTCCTTTCACTTGAATATAAATTCATGGAATGGACAGTATGTGGCACAGAAAGTAGACACTTTATGTATTTAAATGAAAAGAATAAGCAAATGTTGGTGCATAAAGAAATAGAAAAGTATTTTTGAGCATACTCAAAGTAGTGAGGAAAAAATTACCTAAGTAGTAGAGGAAAGCTCTAATCTGGTATTTCTTTAATGAAATGAGAGCTTCCCAAGTGGTGCTAGTGGTAAAAAAAAAAAATTGCCTGCCAATGCAGGAAACATAGAGATGTAAGAGATATGGGTTTGAGCTCCATAGCTGAAGATGCTGCCTATGGCATAACTCTAAGGTTGTCCAAAATATATGATGAACAATTGGAAGCATACAAATTGGACTGACTGTCCATTACTTTGTCCTTGCATTCCGTCACTATGCATCCCCATGCAGTAGGCACGCTGGGTATAGTAAGACAAAGGGGTCAGTGTTGTAAAAGAAAAAAATTGGAGAGAAAGAAGCCAACTCTGAGAGAAAGAGAGTTCTTTGTTACTGAGCTGAAGGAGCAAATTTTTTTAACGGTTTTCTCACACAAAGAATCCATGAACAAAGAGAGGCAAAGATTGGCTTGGTATATTTTTCTCTCACTTCTGTTGAATCTTTTTTTCTTACATATCTCTGTATGTAGGTATGTTTGTGTTAATGATGTAAACTAACAACTTTCTCATCAGAAACTAAAAGTATAATATTAAAAATATATGAAAAAATTTATTGACATACCTAAACATCCAAGGAGTCAACTCATTGTCAACAGGTGTTCCCCTTTACCTTTAATTTAACTGTGATCAAGGAAAAAAAAATGTGTTAGGGAACATGCTGCTGTCATGATTTGACACCGTTTCTAGAATAGAAAAAAATAAATATCAAGAGAAAGTTTTTTTTTAAAAAAATGTTAATTTATAAAATGGTCAGTGAATAAAGAAGTCATCTGGCAAAACTAGCAGTGAATAATAATAAAGCAGGGAAAAGGAGGAAAAATAAAATATCAGCTTTATCTGATTACCATAACAAATAACTATTAAAATGAAATCATTAAGAATGATATCATATATTGATCAGTTTTGCAACTTCTACAATTTGGTATAGGTAAATCTTTTAAAATTCAATGAAATGGCTTTATTTTAAGGCATTTTTAAGACAAAAAGTTTCTCTTTTTGTCTTCTATATTTGACTTTTAAATAAGAGAATTTAGATTATTTATATTGTACTGACATCTGGTGGACCTTGGCCTTGATACAGCTAGAAAAAGCAATGATTGGAAACATCCATCAAGGTCCATTGAACAAATCTCTGGCAGCCTTCAAATTACACACTAAATCAAACAGGATGAGAACATTATTTTAGGTTCTATCAACATCCTTTCACTTTACTTAAAGGGAAAAATTGAACAGCTCTTGGCCACACAGAGAAGCTGCTTTAAAATACCTTGCATTTCAATAATGCTTATCTTTGTGAAGTCCAAAAGTTATGGCATTTAGATTGTCATGTAAGTAACCTGATATCTTATTTATTGAATTCCAGGAACTTTTCATGATAATGTCTCTTATGTTCTAGAATGCTTGGAATACACACACACACACACACACACACACATGGAATTATAGTGAGTGTGTGTGTGTGTGTGTGTGTGTGTCTATAAAACTATTGCCAAACTGTGTGTGCTGTGCTAAGCTGCTTCTGTCAGGTACAAGTCTTTGTGACCCTATGGACTGTATTCCATCAGGCTCCCCTATCCGTGGGGATCCTCCAGGCAAGAATACTGGAGTGGATTGCCATGTCCTCCTGGGGAATCTTCCTGACCCAGGGATTGAACCTGCATCTCCTGCATTGGCAGATGGGTTCTTTACCACTAGTACCACCTGGGAACTTGAAAGCAATGCAAGTATGTTGAAAATGAAGATAAATTTACAAGTTACAAAATGAACTGTCATTGGTTGGTTCACTTGACAAAATTTAGTCTGTATTCATGGGCTCTATCCCCTTGAAATAGTGCAAAAGTGCAACCTGAAAAAATGGATAACTGAGGGTAAAAGAACACTTTTAGTTAACCAAAAGCTATTATACATGATGAAATGGCTTTCCTGTGAACAAAAGTTTGAAAATGGTTTGTAATTCTTAAAAGATACTGCAATATGTATTAACCTGTCAATTTTGTAATATATATCTTGATAAAAAACTTTGAATCCAGTTATTTTGTATTTTCTGGGATGAGTTAATCATAATTATGCTATTACTCTGAATAACTATATGTTCAGAAATTTAGTGTACAGATTATTAAAGATTATTATTATTAATGTGAGATTATTAGCTTCATTCCACATAAACAATGGTATGGGACAAGTGAATCAGCATAAGAATAAAATGTACAAATGAGTTTTTCATTCATAAATTAAAAGTAGTATCTTGGACTCAATTCAATTATAATGAAATACTAGCAGCATTGAAAAAGCATATAAAATGATTATAATTTTACTCTTAATTAGCATGTAAAATTTATGCAACTTTGTTCTTCTATGGCTTGTAAACAGTAGAAAAAAAATCCTTCAAAGTGAAAAAGAATTAAACACTTTTTTAAATATGACACCTTTCAGAATAAATTTACCTGATTTTTTCTCCATCTAAGTCTAACAAGTCTTTAACAGCACACCGATACCATTCACAATGATGAAAAAAAAATAAATCAGGAGTTCCATGCCTGGAGGAGATTTAGGGGAAATAGATAATTTAATTGAGTGAACATATTTAAGCAGGGATTAAACCAATTAAACTGTTGTGTTATAAATTAAGTATTGATGTATGTATACATATATATTAATATATGAGCCATTTGTGAATTTCAGTGGCAGATAGCACATACACAAAACCTGAATTTGGAAATTATTTGGTGAATTACATTAATGGGGGGGGGGGGCTTCTCTGGTGGCTGAGAGGTTAAAGTATCTGCCTCCAATGCAGGAGAACTGGGTTCGATCCCTGGGTCGGGAAGATCCCCTGGAGAAGGAAATGGCAACCCACTCCAGTATTCTTGTCTGGAGAATCCCATGGATGGAGGAGCCTGGTAGGCCACAGTCCACAGGGTCACAAAGAGTCGGACACGACTGAGCGACTTCACCTCACCTTACATTAATGGAGAAAAAGCCACTTTGGGCTACATAATAAAATTTGAGACTATAGGTTGTATTAATTAGGAAACTGCATATTTACTCCTTCATTATATTGACTGTGGCTAAAATTTTTTGTGTTAATACACTTATACAACTCTACAGTTTTCTTTTATCTCATAATATCAGTTCAAAACTATAATGCTACTTGTCTTTCCTGCAACTACCATTTTTATTGTTTTATTGTTTTCCATAAAGATGCTTCTAGATATAACTGACAATTGTTTCCCTTCTCATTTAAATTGTTCAATTTTTTATGAAAAATACTTATTAGTATACTGTTTTCTTTGCCCTTTATGTTCAAATGTAAAATGCTGAGATATTATGAGAAATGTTAATATTAGGAAAATAGAATTTAGTGAATGGCTGCATTCACTTTCAAAAGCTATTCCAGGGCAAGAAAGTGTTCAGTCAGTTCAGTTCAGTCACTCAGTAATGTCCGACTCTTTGCAACTCCATGGACTGTAGCATACCAGACTTCCCTGTCCATCATCAAAGCCAAGAGTATACTCAAACCCATGGACATGGGTTTGAGTCGTTATGCCATCCAACCATATCATCCTCTGTCGTCCCCTTCTCCAGCATTCAATCTTTCCCAGCATCAGGGTCTTTTCAAATGAGTTGGTTTTCTGCATCAGGTGACCAAAGTATTGGAGTTTCAGCTTCAGCAACAGTCCTTCCAATGAATTTTCAAGACTGATTTCCTTTAGCATGGACGGGTTTGATCTCTGCAGTCCAAGGGACTCTCAAGAATCTTCTCCGGGGAGGGGGGGGGCGGGGGGGACGCCTAAGATGGCGGAGGAATAGGACAGAGAGACCACTTTCTTCCGCACAAATTCATCAAAAGAACATCTCAACACTGAGTAAATCTACAGGGCAACTTCTGAATGCGAGCAGAGGACATCAGGCATCCAGAAATGCAGAACATTGTCTTCAAAAACAGGTAGGAAAAACACAAAGATGAAAAAAGAAACAAAGGAGGTAGGGAGGGAGCTCCGTCCTGGGAAGGGAGTCCTGTCCCGGGAAAAGAGTTTCAAAAAGAGAGAAGTTTCCAAACGCCGGGAAACACTCTCACTGCCGAATCTGTGGTGAGGCTTGGAAGCACATAACAGGGAAGAAAAATAAATGGGTGATTAAGATTATGAGCCTAACGGTAACTCCCCCAGCGGAGAAGTAGAGCAGACGCCTGCATCCGCCACTAGCAAGAGGGGGCTGGGCAAGGAGGCATGGGAGACGCGAGCGGCAGCACTTCTTAAGAATCGGGCCGGAACGCCCACGTGTAACCGGAGTGAACTAACTCAGGCTAGCACACCAGACTGTGGGACAGTTACCACGCGAAAAGCTCAAACATAAGACACCGCCAGGACCACGCACAGAACAAAGGACGGAACAGAAATAGCCGGCTGCCCGCCAGCCCCCACCAGCAACAGGCATACGGTAACTCCCCCAGCGGAGAAGTAGAGCAGACGCCTGCATCCGCCACTAGCAAGAGGGGGCTGGGCAAGGAGGCATGGGAGACGCGAGCGGCAGCACTTCTTAAGAATCGGGCCGGAACGCCCACGTGTAACCGGAGTGAACTAACTCAGGCTAGCACACCAGACTGTGGGACAGTTACCACGCGAAAAGCTCAAACATAAGACACCGCCAGGACCACGCACAGAACAAAGGACGGAACAGAAATAGCCGGCTGCCCGCCAGCCCCCACCAGCAACAGGCAGCCAGAGCCATAAGGGCTGGAACGTGGCAATCGCAGCCCCAGAGGGACTTTGCTGATCAAACTGCAAGCAGGCTTCTTTGCTAACTGAGACTTCCTGGGGTGCTGGACAGTTACAACTTGCCTGACAAGGAGTCTTGGGATACACCCAGAAAACTGAGCAGCAGGAACAGGCGATAAGCTGCGTGACTGTGCTTGCCGAACACCTGAGCTGCTTGGTCCTGGGAAGGGCACAAAGCGCAGGTGCAATCGAGTCTGCGACTACCTGGGCGCCGAGCCTGAGAGGCTTAGACCAGGGAGGTGCATGCAGCCTAGGGCCAGCCTCAGACGGTCCTGGCAGAGAAACATAGAGCCTGAGTGTTGTGCACCGGTGTACGGGCAGGCCCAGCAGGGCTGAGACACTGCGAATATATGCCAGAGCTATTTGGTAGCCGCATCCCTCCCTCCTCACAGCGCGACTGACCAAGTGAGCCTAAAAAAGAAAAAATAAAAAAAAAAGAGTGACTACCACCGCCCCTCTGTGTTAGGGTGGAAATAGGACACTGAAGAGACCAGCAAACAGAGGAAGCTGAATAGCGGGAACCGCCTTGAAAGTGACCCCACACTGCCTACAACACCAGAAAAAGTCCCAGAAATATCTTTACTATTTTTTTGACCGTTCTCTTTTTCTTATTATTATTTTTTAGTATTATTATTTTTTGGTAGATGTTTTTGTTTGTTTTTTCTTCCTATTTTTTTCTTCTCCTTTTTTTTTTTTTAAATTTTAAGTCCTC
>SJXQ01004823.1:33355-116200 GCA_006408695.1 Aepyceros melampus | reverse complement strand
GCATATAGCTTTATATAAGCTATAGACTCAGGTTGTGCAATTTTCTCCAACCTCTTTATGACTTGATAACCAAGGCAAGGATAAGGTTCTCTATACTCTTTATTACCATGACAGGATTGAATATGCAACTGCCCCTGCCTGTTTTATGACCTGTGGCTTTACAGGGCTGGAGATTAAGCCATATCTACATGTCTGGTATTTTATTGATCACTGTGATGTTTTGGAGCAGAGCAAATGCCTCAAATGTGAATCAACAATACCATTTTGACTAAAATTCCCCCATTTCTATTGTTTTTCAAGCTCTATTGTTGCAGTCATTCTAATATACTTGCTCCATATTCTTCTCATTCTCTAGAGTCTTATAATGAAAATAGAGCCTTTAATCACCTCCCCACCTTTTCCAGTTAGGTCCCCAACAAGAAACAGATGGAATACTAAAATGAGATAATTCAAGAGAGTTTAACAAGGATGTTGTCAAAGTTAAGAGAAATCAGAAAGGTTGCTGAAGCTCCCAAGAATAGCAACAGCAGGAACCCAATTCCACCTAGGCTTAAAGAAGCAGAGAGAAAAAAATCTACTCACAGAACTAGTAGAAAGTTAGGGCTGTGGCTACAGGAGAGAGCTGCCCAGAATGAGTTGTGAACTTTGATAGAGAATAATGATCACTCCAATACTATTGCCTGGAAAATCCCATGGACAGAGGAGCCTGGTAGGCTACAGTCTACGGGATCGCAAAGAGTCGGACATGACTGAGCAACTTCACTGTCACTGTTACTGTCCAACCTTAGCCAGGCAAAGACGGGGTCAAGGGAGCAGATACCCTTCACTCCTTCACCTTGTCTCTGATCTCCTGTTGGTGCTTCCCATTGGCCAAACCCAACTGGAAGCTGGATTACAAGAGGCCCCTTAATGTCACAAAAGTCAGCTGCTCACAGCAGAATGAAAAAGAGTAAAAAGTGGATCTGGATATTGTAAATAGAGAATATCCAAAATACCACCTATCCCAAGACAACATGTTTCTCAAGTCATATCCAGGTCCATCTGTGAAATACAATAAGAAGTCTTCCTTTTTCACATATCCCTATTTAGCTTCTGCCTTTTTGCCCTTTTTCTTTCACAAATCATTTCTTGAAAGAGTTGTCTAAAAGCAGCTGGTAATTTATTCTCATTCACTCTCAACCTTCTATAGTCCAGTGAATGACTTTTAAACCCTGAAATTTCTCTCAGAGAAATTACTGATTTTCTTCTGAATTTTCAACTCAATCCAAACTTCTTAACTCTTAACGACTTCATTGAGGCACTTCTGAAGCCCCCTCCCTTCTTGGTTTCTGTGTGACCACTTTCTCCCAGTCCTTCTCTTATGGGACTGAAATGGCAGCATGTAGGAGGAGCAGGTACCGGGGCTGAAGAAGCAGCACCTTTGTAAGACCTGAAGGCTTCAATTGTCTAAAAGCAGCTGGTAATTTATTCTCATTCACTCTCAACCTTCTATAGTCCAGTGAATGACTTTTAAACCCTGAAATTTCTCTCAGAGAAATTACTGATTTTCTTCTGAATTTTCAACTCAATCCAAACTTCTTAACTCTTAACGACTTCATTGAGGCACTTCTGAAGCCCCCTCCCTTCTTGGTTTCTGTGTGACCACTTTCTCCCAGTCCTTCTCTTATGGGACTGAAATGGCAGCATGTAGGAGGAGCAGGTACCAGGGCTGAAGAAGCAGCACCTTTGTAAGACCTGAAGGCTTCAAGACAGAGAGGACTGCCATGGCTAGAGGCGTAGTAAAGGGGTGAGGGTGGAGAATACATCCCAGAAGAGAAGCAGCATGTGTACTGGCCATAACTTCAGCCGTGTCCAACTCTTTGCAACCCTGTGGACTGTAGCCCACCAGGCTCCCCTGTCCATGGGCTTCTCAAGACAGAAATACTGGAGTGGGTTGCCATGACTTCCTCCAGGAGATCTTCCTAACCCAAGAGATTGAACTGGTGTCTCTTATATCCGTCAGTAGCTACAAAGTTGACCACAAAACTTTACAGAGTCCTTCTTCAGGATGAGAAGAGCTGAAGTGATCTGGAAGGAATGGAATTTTCTATAGCAAAGACATATAGTATCTGAGAGGTATTTGTTTTCAAAAGTATGTAAACCCTAGCTTTCCTTCAGCACTCTGTCTATTTGATAGAACTTCTTCACCCAGAATATCCCCTCTTCCTTTCAGTGCTTCTGAAGCAGTATAAGCTGACAGCACCCTGTCCTGCAGGGCATCAGAACTGCAGGGCCCTAAGCAAAGACAGGGCAGTCAGAAAGTCCTATTTCTAGTTGCCCCTTCATTCTTCTGACATATTAATTTTCTATAGCAAAGACATATAGTATCTGAGAGGTATTTGTTTTCAAAAGTATGTAAACCCTAGCTTTCCTTCAGCACTCTGTCTATTTGATAGAACTTCTTCACCCAGAATATCCCCTCTTCCTTTCAGTGCTTCTGAAGCAGTATAAGCTGACAGCACCCTGTCCTGCAGGGCATCAGAAATTCAGGGCCCTAAGCAAAGACAGGGCAGTCAGAAAGTCCTATTTCTAGTTGCCCCTTCATTCTTCTGACATATGAGAAAAGTGAGAAAAGTAGGGTACAAGAAAAAGAGGTGCTAAAGACTGAGCAGGCAGATGGAATTCAAAGTGCTTTTCCCCCCGAAAATTAGAGACATTTTCTCTGCCAGGGCTTCTGGACCTTGATACAGCAAGAAGTCAAACAGAAGCATTCATCTCCTTGCAAATGAGACCCACCTCTCCACCTTGGAACATGAACCAAATATAGCTGAGAGCTCCAATGGGAAAAACTGAGTATGGTTCTGCAGACACGTACAGACCTTTGCCTCTAAATCCCCTTGAGTTCACTCCCCAGGAGCATTCGACAAATATGCACAGCTACGAGGCTGTCCAAGGAATGCAGCCGTCTCAATCATTCATTACCAAGGCTCAAAACCACTGGGCAGGAAGAGCAGACAGAGAGATCTGGGCAGGATCTGTCTCTGATGAGGTTTGGAAATGGGAGATGCCCCTGACTAGGCAGGCTGAATTGATGTGGTCTGGCCTAGGGGCAAGGGAATGGACAGAATGACCTTCATAGCTCTCAGCCCAGCCTGGTGGGTCTATGAAAAGAGACGTTTGATTCATTCTCAGGCTCTACCCAAGTGACTCTGAAATATTCCTAGACAGTTGCCAGGAGAGTCAATGGTGGGTGAAACAAAGATTCGGGAGCCAAGATTCCCAGTTTCCAGCCATTCCCTTCAGTCCTCTCCTGTGTTTTCCTTTATGTCTGTTTGCTGGCTTCCCTTCTCTGATAAACTGTAAGACCCCTGAGGGCAGAGGCTCTTTCTCTTTCTTCTCCCTCCTGCCAAGCTGTTCTGGGTTGCCTTAAGAAGACTTACTGTTTAACTCAAGGTCATTTCTCTGAGTCGCAACTTGTCAGCCACAGGACTATGGAGAGGATGAGCTGATCAGCAGTGGTGAGAATGACGAGGAATAGAGGCTGGAATCATGATGATTACTCATTTATGGTCTTCCTATTTATTTCCACTCTGATGTCCACTAAAGAGAAAAGGAATTAGTTTTTTAAAAAAAGTGCAGACATGTTACCATTCCAGATTCAGAAAATCAACCTCTTACCCAGAAGAAAACTTCATCAAATGAGAAGGTTAAGGGGGGACCCAATATCTGATCCTCTTCCACATCTGGTACATTTGCACCCTGTTGAGATAGCTCTGTACAGCCAGATAGATAGGTTGCAGATATCACTGAATTAGTCAAGGCAAAGAGCAGGAATCAGGAAAGCTCTCCCACAGGATGAATTTTTCAGTGTGGATTTGTAAACAAGGAAGAAGACATAAGGAGAGGCCAAGATGAAGCTCTGATACTTTGGTCACCTGAAGCAAAGAGCTAACTCATTGGAAAAGACCCTGATGCTGGGAAAGATCGAGGGCAGGAGAAGAGGGCAACAGAGGATGAGACAGCTGGATGGCATCATCAACTCAATGAACATGAGTTTGAGCAAACTCCGGAAAATGGTGATGGACAGGGAAGCCTGGCGTGCTGCAATGCATGGGGTCACAAAGAGTCAGACATGACTTAGCGACTGAACAACAGCAAGACAGTTCTCTGCAGGTCCTTGTGTTGGGCAGGGAACGGAATGCATGGGAATGAGGCATGCAGGCAAGGACCAGAAAGAGTTTTAGGAGAGCTGCAAATTGTGGGAGATGGGGACATGGTGAAACTGGGCTGGGGAAATGAGGGAGACGAACCTCTTAGAGCTCAAATTGAAGAGATCAGATTTAATACAAGGGGACTTGTGCAGCCAAATTGGAAATCCACCCAAACATCTGTGGAGGCATGCAAGAAGTTACAATTTCTTAGGGAGAATCATGAGGAGTCTGCTGGTGCCTGAGGGTTTCCAATGCAGGCAGATCAAGGGGAGAGGAGAAGTGCTTTCTCAAAAGAGCTCAATCAGGCAGAGGTGGGATTAGCAGCCAGCAAGCGAGAGCATGTACCTCTAATCAAGCTTTTGAAAGAGATCTCTCCTATCCTAGAAAAGAAGCCAAAAAAGTAAAAAAAAGAAAACAATCACTCTTTGGGTGGGAATGGATATTAAAAGGCTTGCTTTAATGTCTGTGAGTTACATCTGATATCTCAAGTACGCAGGAAAGAACACTGGGAAGGAGGCAAGTAGAGGGAATTCACTGCATGAGATCCTTTACTATAGTGACGCTTAAGACTAAAAGCTAGTATGAGAGCTGGCCATTTGCCGTCTGATGACTGCCCTATACCCACAGCAAAAACAACCGATAGTATGGAACAGACTCATTTCAAAAGTTTATTTTCTCCAGTTCTCTTTAGTTCTACAAGCAACTTATGGATGTCTATGTCAAAACAGACACAGTTTTAGGCACTGAAAGCATCAAGATGGCACCCTAGAAGAGATCCTTGCATTCTAATAAGAGAAATGGAAACTAAGCTAGAAAACATATGAATAAGATGATTTCCACTGCTGCCAATTACTATGAAGGAAAGAAATTGTCTAGACTAATCAAGGAAAGAAGGGGGCCTTGCTAAAAGGTGATGGGCAACATGCAGGTTGGGATAATGGGCAAAACCATGCCCATAGAGTTAGCACTTATGCAGAAACTGGAATAGCACAAACTGAACAGCCAAAGGACCTAAGGAGAGCCTTCTTGGAAGAAGGAGCAGGATCCTCAAAGCCTTAACCTGAGGCTGGGATTTATAACAAGAAAATTAATAAGGTGGTAGTTATTGCTACGTGTTCAATGTCCAGAGAGATGGCTGTGTCTAAGATATCACACATACAGATGGAAACAGAAAAGGGAAAAGTAAGATACTGAATGCTTCTATGGGACTTAACAGAAATCAAGATTAAGAGAGAGATAAAGAGAACCGGACAGCCGGCGAGCAGCGTGTTTCCTGTGTGTGCTACTGTCCCAGTTAATTAGCCTGGGCTCATGCAGCCTATAAGAGGATGGTCACACAGCTCACGCTTGAATGCTGCACTGGGGGACTGAATTCTAAGACTCTGAGCACCAGCTGAATCTGTCTCCAGGAAAGCAGTTTAGAGGAGCAGAAAAAAAGCACAGAAACACAGTGAGCAAATGCCTGGGGCCCCCTCCTCTCCAGGGCGGTGATCATTGCCCATGCTTTTAAGGTCTGTCTTTCCACAAGATGGTCAGAGCTTCGGGGCACATGGCTACATTCAGTGTATATCCACAATGTAGCTATTGTGGCCACAAGGAAGAGAGCAGGGATTCTCTTCACACCCTCAGCATTTGTTATTATTTCAAATAAAGGAGATAGGAAGATGTCTGGCACTGACACTGAACTCATTTCTAAGATTTCTGGGCTCCAGGCCGGGCTGTCCCACCAACTCTCCATATTTCTTTCCCTCTGTGCATTTTGATTTACCATATACAAAGCTAGGAGTCTGTGTGTTAATTTCTAAGGGCTCTTCCAGCTCTGACAGTCTCGTAAAATATGAAAGTTTTAAAATTAGAAGAGATATCTGGGAGCTCATAGCAGCTACAAAATAGCAACATCAACAACCAAAAGGAGCGAGGAGATCAGCTACACTGGTTAGGAAATATTTGGCTGCAAGTAACAGATAATGTAACAATAGCTTAAGTTAAAAGGGGTTTATTTTTCTCTTATAACAATAAGCTGAATTGTTCTAACACGAAGTCTAGGCTTAGTAGGAAAGAAGTAAATTTGGATCAGAGGGGACTGGTGATCAACTAGTGTATTTGAGGGAGCAAAGAAAGGTGATGCCATCCAAGACTTTGCTCGAGTAGTAGAGCAAGAGCAAAGGAAAACAAGTTGTATTCAGAGAGGGGAGTGAGTGGTTTTAATGTCAAAGAAGAGCTCTGGGAGACAAGAACATTCAGAATGTGGTCTTGAGAAAAGGTTGCTAAAGTGCAGTGAAAAGACATTGTAAAAGACTCTGATGCTGGGAGGGATTGGGGGCAGGAGGAGAAGGGGACGACCGAGGATGAGATGGCTGGATGGCATCACGGACTCAATGGAGGTGAGTCTGAGTGAACTCCAGGAGTTGGTGATGGACAGGGAGGCCTGGCGTGCTGCGATTCATGGGGTCGCAAAGAGTCGGACACGACTGAGCAACTGAACTGAACTGAAAGTGCAGTGAAAAGAGACAAGGCACTAATGATTGCTTTTCTGGGCCTTGATCCTTTCTCAGCACCCCCTAGAGATTCCATCTCCTGGCTGCCTGCAGCACATCCTCTTTGTGCCTTACCCAACAAATCACATCTACAGCAATAAGAGAGAAGAGGTGGGAAGTGATGAGAACAAAGGAGAAAGACCATGGTTAACAGCCGGCCCAGAATGTAGGATAACCAAACAGCAGATGCAGAGCTGAGAAGGAAAGCAAGCTGGCAGCATTAAATGCTGATACCTCTCAGGAGGTAAGGGGCGGTAGGGAAATTGCAAATGGTCTAGAAGCAAGAGTGAGGAGCAGGGATAATCCTGCCTTCTTCAAGAAAACAAATGAGGAAATCTAGATGCTTCCTACCTGCAAAGGGCTTCACTGTGCTCCAAGGACCACTTTCGTCCTGGCTTCAGGAAGCTCTTTGGTGCCTTGATGTCATGACTTGTCATGTCATGATGAGCTTC
Source organism: Aepyceros melampus (assembly GCA_006408695.1). NCBI lineage: Eukaryota > Metazoa > Chordata > Mammalia > Artiodactyla > Bovidae > Aepyceros > Aepyceros melampus. The sequence goes on along the minus strand of SJXQ01004823.1, from coordinate 109,021 downwards.
AGCGGTCATTTCTCCTGGTTTTCCCTCTTTGGAGATCTTAACTGCCACTGCCTCTGTCGCTGCAACTATTGAATGCCACCAATATCTCAATTGTTTAGAGAGCTCTAAATGGGGAGCGCTTACTCTCAGCATTAGAGTGCCCCTCAAATATGAGCACATAAAAAATACACTCTGTGAATCTTCATAAAGCATTAGCCCACTGGAATGAAAACATTATAAGGGTCAGATTTTGTCATTTGCTCACTGGGATTCTCAAGAATAAGATCATGAGATCAAGTCCTGGCACATAGTAGGTACCTAGTTAATATTCTTTGAGTGTTGAATATGAGCAGCTGTATCAGAGTACATTTGTGTGTCTCTCTAGTGTTACACCCCATAATAACCCTGTCAGTGATCAATCATCCTGCCAAAGGCAAGGTACCTTGACCCTTTCCTGTTTTAGATGGATTTTCTGTCCATTCCGACTGAGGAGAGCTCTCTTGCTTTTCATGGCCTGACACACAGGAACCTTATCATTTAAAGAACTTGTCCTGATTTTCCCCAGAACTACACAGTTGTCGAGGGTCCACCATCCAGCATTCAAGCATAGCACTTCCCTCTGGGTCCTGAAAGGCAGACACACTTGCCCCCTGGAGGTCAGAATGTCTTCAGAGCCTTCCAGAAGCCAGCTCCTGGGTTTTTCTCCAGCACTCTCCCCTCTGCCACTCCCTTGTGCTTTGCACAGACACTTTGGCCATGTCTCATTTTGTGAGGCAGAAGGTGTCAAGGGAGGAGGGAGCCAAAGGTCCTAGGTCCACAGTGACCGGGCAACTCAGGAGGAAGTGAAGTCCAGGCAGAGAACCATCATCTCCTCCAGCACTCACACTCCCTCTCTTCTTCATGGAAATGAAGCAGATATGAGGTGAAATATCTGTTTTGCCTTCAGTAGACTTCATTTGTCTTTTCTCTCTCTCCTCAGCTTTAACTCTCCCTCTGCCTGGTAGCTCAGAGGTTAAAGCGTCTGCCTGGAATGCAGGAGACACGGGTTCAATCTCTGGGTCAGGAAGATCCCCTGGAGAAGGAAATGACAACCCACTCCAGTACTCTTGCTTGGAGAATCCCATGGAGTGGGGAGCCTAATGGGCTACAGTCCATGGGGTCGCAAAGAATCGGACACGACTGAGCAACTTCACTCACTCACTCACTCACTGCCATTGGGAAGCCTGCCTTGTCCTCCACAGTTAATCCATTTCCCCCAAGGGCAACCAAGGTAGTCTCTTTGAGGAGTGTGCCTTGTTTACAGACTACCTGAGATCATTTGTCCCTCTTCCTCTCTTTGGCTACTATGTGTCAGAACTGAGTTTAGAGAATTAAACAATGTCTGCCCACTTCATTCATTTAACAATTGTCAGAAGCTATACTCCCATAAAAAAAAACAGAAAAAAAATAATTCAGCAAAGATTAGAGAATTTCCATTGGTCCTCAAAGTCCCAAGAGATACATACAAGATGTCTTTGCACACTGAAATAAACCTGATATCCTCTGTACTATTTCAATGACCTAGAAAATAATAGATGTATGAGAAGTATATTTTGGTAAAATAAACAAATTATATATTTTACAGAGGGAAGAAAAAGAAAAACAATTGTCTACTGGGAGCAAAGTTCCTGCCCAGCATTATGCTAGCCACAGACCCATGGTGACAAGCAGGACAGACATGGGGACAGGGAAGGGAGTCAGTCTGTAAATAAATGTCCTTCCAACCTGTGATAAATGCTTAATTAGGCAATAACTGAAGTGCTGTGGAAGGAAATAATGGGGTCAGAGTCATGGGAGGTCAAAGAGGTCATGGAAGTCCAAGAAGGTCACATCAGGCTTTTTTGTAGAGAAGACATTTACACATATTGAAGATGACATGGAGATAGAAAAAAAAAATGGAAAGAAAGAAGTGAAGAGACTTGGAGAAGAAAACAGAGAAACAACTCTGAAAGACAGAAAAGAGCTTGCAGTTTTCTAAGAATTATATAAAAAGACAAAAATTATTTTGACATAAAACAGAGCCCCCAGTCCTTGGAGAATGAGGCAGAAGATAGTGACACAGTGAGATGAGAAGGCAGGCAGCCTGGAGAGCTTAGATTTTCTTCTAGGTGCACTGGGGAATCACTGAGCAAGGTTGTTTGTGCCTTGAGACAAATCCCTGTGTTGCTCTAGGGTGACTCTGAGATCCAATCCAGCACCAGCCCCCAAACCATCCTCAAGTCCCACTCCCATGCCCAGTTCCAGTGGCCAGAGGGAGCTGTGATCATGTTCATTGTTTCACAGATTCTTTACTCCTCTGATAGAGGCAATAAAGAGATATGGTTCAAATCAGTCCATTTGGTGACCTCTGAGAAACTGGAAAGTTTGGTCAATGATCAACACTCAGCAAAAATGAGATTTTTGAATTATTGTTAGAAGCTTCAGTGATTCAGCCTCTCCCTGTCCCCCATGACTGTGAATAATCCCAATTCTGTTATAGGACAGTACAGGCCTACTTAGGCCAGAGGATGTTTGCCAGATATTTCTGCTCTGGGTGGTTACAGAAAACAACATCTAACAACAACTCAGACCTCTTGTGGTCAGAGACTCATACTACGCCCAGATGTGCTGAGCAAGGGTAGCTTTATGTCTCTGTAGCTGATATGATCCTCCCCGGATGGCCACGTGTGCTGAGAAAAGAAAAAAGTAAATGTAATCCAATCGGGTCATTTCAGTCAAATACAATAAGCAATAATAATGCTTTTAGGTAAAATGCTCAGGTTCTCAGACTTTAACCTTTTCATATTCAAATGTAGTTGATTTACCAACCTTATGGAAGAAAGTGAAGAAGAACTAAAGAGTCTCTTGATGAAAGTGAAAGAGGAGAGTGAAAAAGTTGGCTTAAAACTCACATTCAGAAAATTAAGATAATGGCATCAGGTCCCATCACTTCATGGCAGATAGAGGCAGAAACAATGGAAACAGTGAGAGACTATTTTTTAGGCTCCAAAATCACTGCAGATGGTGCCTGCAGCCATGAAATTAAAAGATGCTTACTTCTTGGAAGAAAAGTTATGACCAACCTAGATAACATATTAAAAAGCAGAGACATTACTTTGCCAACAAATGTCCATCTAGTCAAAGCTATGGTTTTTCCAGTAGTCATGTATGGATGTGAAAGTTGGACTATAAAGAAAGCTGAGCACAGAAGATTTGATGCTTTTGAACTGTGGTGTTGCAGAAGACTCTTGAGAGCCCCTTGGACTGCCAGGAGATCCAACCAGTCCATCCTAAAGGAAATCAGTCCTGAATATTATTGGAAGGACTGATGCTGAGGCTGAAACTCCAGTATTTTTGTCACCTGATGAGAAGAAATGATTCATTGGAAAAGACCTTGATGCTGGGAAAGATTGAAGGTGGGAGGAGAAGGGGACGACAAAAGATGAGATAGTTAGAATGGAATCACAGACTCAATGGACATGAGTTAGAGTAAGCTCTGGGAGTTGGTGATGGACAGGGAGGCCTGGTGTGCTACATACAGTCCATGCGGTAGCAAAGAGTTGGACACGACTGAGGGAGTGAACTGAACTGAACTGAACTGAGTTGATTTACAACTCTGTGTTAGTTTCAGGTGTATAGCACAGTGATTTGGTTATAAATATATCTGTGTATGGGCTTCCCTAGTGGCTTGGTGGTAAAGAATCCATGTGCAATGTAGGACACACCAGTTCAATCTCTGGGTCAGGAAAATCCCCTGGAGAAGGAAATGGCAACCCACTCCAGTATTCTTGGCTGGGAAATCCCATGGACAGAGGAGTCTGGTGGGCTACAGTCCATGGGGTCACAAAAGAGTTGGACACAACTTAGCAACAAAACAACAATGATTTGTGTGTGTGTGTGTGTGTGTGTGTATTCTGCTTTCCTATTCATTTCCATTGTAGCTTATTATAAGATATTGAATATAGTTCACTGTGAAAGTGAAAGTGAAGTCGCTCAGTCGTGTCTGATTCTTTGAGACCTCATGGACTGTAGCCTATCAGGCTCCTCCATCCATGGGATTTTCCAAGCAAGAGTGCTGGAGTGGATTGCCATTTCCTTCTCCAGGAGATCTTCCCAACACAGGAATCGAACCCAGGTCTCCCGCATTGCAGGCAGACGCTTTACAGTCTGAGCCACCAGGGAGATCTAGCTCCCTGTGCTATACAGTGAATCCTTGTTGTCTAATCTATTTGTGTGTGTGTGTGTGTGTGTGTGTATTCTGCTTTCCTATTCTTTTCCATTGTAGCTTATTATAAGATATTGAATATAGTTCACTGTGAAAGTGAAAGTGAAGTCGCTCAGTCGTGTCTGATTCTTTGAGACCTCATGGACTGTAGCCTATCAGGCTCCTCCATCCATGGGATTTTCCAAGCAAGAGTGCTGGAGTGGATTGCCATTTCCTTCTCCAGGAGATCTTCCCAACCCAGGAATCGAACCCAGGTCTCCCGCATTGCAGGCAGACGCTTTACAGTCTGAGCCACCAGGGAGATCTAGCTCCCTGTGCTATACAGTGAATCCTTGTTGTCTAATCTATCTTGCACATGGTAGTGTGCACTTGTTAGTCCCATATTCTCAGTTTATCCCTCCACTCCCCTTCCTTTTTGGTAACGTTTTTTTCCTGTGTCTCTGGGTCTGTTTCTGTTTTATAAATAAGTTCCTTTGTACTACATTTTAGATTTCATTGACTCAATCGACATGAGTCTGATCAAGCTCCAGGAGTTGGTGATAGGGAAGCCTGGCATGCTCCTGTCCATGGGGCTGCAACAAGTCGGACATGACTGAGCGACTGAACTGAACTTATATTCCACATAAAAGTGATATCTTACAAAAGTCGCCTTTCTCTGTCACACTCATTTCATTTAGCATGCTAACCTTTAGGTCCATCTCAGACTTTGACTTTGTCTCCTGCCCTTTCCTTGCCCAATAAGGCTTATGAGGATGAATTGTTATGTCCCCAAATCAGTGAAGAGAGAACACTTTCCTGAATCCATATAGTGTTCCCTGAATCCTTATTGACCTAAGAGGTAGAGAAGGACCTTTTAGGAAGATTGTGGGCAAACTGCTGGAATTGGCTATTCAGAGCATTAGCTGGTAGACCTCATGGTTTAGCCTCTCTCAGCCCAGAATCCCTGGCCTGGTCCTACTTGAGCTCCTACTGTCTCTATTGGTGTTGTTGAGGTCTAGCTGGACACTCCTCTAGATTTTTGAACCAGAATATGTTTTCAGATAATCTGTTCCAGGAGGTCCCCAAGTAGCTCTAGAGGTGAAAACCTGCCTGCCAATGCAGCAGACATAAGAGATGCAGGCTCAGTCCCTCGGTCAGGAAGATGCCCTGGAGAAGGACATGGCAACCCACTCCCGTATTCTTGTCTGGAGAATCCCATGGACAGAGGAGCCTGGCAGGCTACAGTCCATGGGGTCACAGACATGGCTGAAGCAACTTAACATGCACGTACAGCAACCTATTCCATAGCTACAAGGCTCTTTAGCCCTGTTCCAGAAATCCACTCTCATGCCCTCAGTAAGCTCCTTTCCAGCTTCTCAGCCAACTTCTCATTCCCAGTTGCAAGCCCAGAATGTTCACTTCCTGCTCAAGTTACACAGGAATCCAGAGCATCTTGAGAGAACAAAATCCAGGCCTTCTCACTGTCAGGCATCATCAGTTTGATTTTACTGTGGCCACCTCCTGGTTGGTGCTTCTCAGCTGAGCCCCTCAGAAAGACAGGGAACAGATTTCCCTGCCTTCAACCTTTATTATGGTGCATGTGTGCTGAATGGTATCTGACTCAATGATACCTCATGGACTATAGCCCCACAGGGTCCTCTGTCCATGGGATTTCCCAAGCAAGAACACTGGAGTGGAGTACCATTTCCTCCTCCAGGGGATCTTCCTGACCCAGGGATCAAACTTGTGTCTCCTGCGTCTTCTGCTGCAGATGGATTTTTACCACTGCGCCACTGGACAGCCCCTATATCTACATATTTGGGATGCCTAAGGCCTGCTCCGCGTACCATCCCATCTGCTCAGAATCTCGCTTCTCTTCTCTCTCTGTCCTCACTTCTTTTGCCACAGTCCCTTGATGAGCAAACACTGGCGATCACTTTCCACTGTCTATGTTCCTTTGACCTCAGTTATCTATCTTAGAATGTTCCAGGATTCTTTACTTGTGTTCCTCCCTTTGTATCACGATATGTGGCATAAATCTGCATAAGAGTAAGTCTAAAAACAGTATCTATTGCATCTTGAGCCTTGAAGCATTTTCTTTTCAGTGACAACAGACATCTTCTGCCTTTCTCTGTAGGCCCAAATACACTACCAGTTCTGGAGGAAATAGTATTTTGCCAATCGGTTTATGGATTTTAATATTCATATAAACATTGAAAAAACTTTTAAGTCTTATAGTTACAAAACAGCATGCAAATGCCATAAACCTACAAATCTTAAAAGGATGGTGTACTTGACAAAAGCCCTGGAAAGATTCACACACACACACACACACACACACACACACACATGCATGCCCATATATCCCTTTGTATCCTTTTTAAAATCATAGAATGAATTTATTCTTCCCATTATTTATTTTCAGTTCAGCCATGTCCAACTCTTTGTGAGCCCATGGCAGCACACCAGGCCTCCCTGTCCACCACCAAAACCCAAAGTTTACTCAAAGTCATGTCCATTGAGTCGGTGATGCCATCTAACCATCTCATCCTCTGTCGTTCCCTTCTCCTCCTGCCTTCAATCTTTCCCATTTATTCTTTATTTATTATTCCTTTTAACATTGAGATAGCTTTAAAATGACCCCTGGGTAACAGACATGGAGAGAATGAAGGGGTGCTGGAAGACCTTGAGGACTTCAGACACCTTCAGAGGTTGAAAGTTCAGAAAAGGCCCCACAGAGGAGGCGAGTTGTATCTGGATTTGGCAAAAGTGTCCCTGATAAGAACATGACATTCAGCTGCTTGCTAAGGAAAGTTTCTAGCCTCAGGCTCAAAATCTGGCATTTGAGGGTTAGTAAATTCAGACCAATCTTAGCCTTCAGCAACATTACTGTGAGGGAGAGACCCCAGATTCAAAACAGGACTAGAAGTGCCCAGTCAGCAGGCTTGACCTTCTGCCTGAGCAACCAAGGTATGAGGGAGAGGGTGTGGTTAGCAGCACATGCTCAGGACTAAACCCTTTATGAGGCAGCGTAATCAAATCCTACACTTTTCAGAATTCCCACTGTTGGTTTGGACTTTTATGAGTTCCAATCCTTTTTATTATTTTTCCAGCCTCTTTTTCATTCTTCTTTTGCTTTTGGTTTCAAACATACTTTGGCCTTCCCCCCATCTCTCTGAGCCAGTTCATTGTTTCTCAGGAGAAACTAAGAAGTGATTGCTCTCTGGACATGAATACTTCTCATGGAGTTTCCTTACTTGATTACAAGTTCTCTCTTGCTTCTTTACGAAGGGAGAAACACTGCTCGGGTCCCCATTTTGAATGGGACCAGGAGGAGGTCCAAAACTCTGGAGCATGTCAGAGATCTACCCTGTCTCTGCACAGAGGCACATCATCCACCTCTCAGGTCATTCCCAGAAGTAGTGGAGCATTAAACTTCCATACTCAGACAGGGAATATTTTGATTCACTTATCTCAAGGTACATGTAAAGGAGAGGGAAACCAGTGACTAAGCCAACTCCCAAATATCTAGAAGTAGTTAGATCAAGACTAAAGTCTTACATCCAGTACAGAACAGCCATCCCCCATGCCTACTGCAGAGTTTAAACCACGCTCCTATTCCACTAGAGAAAAGCCCTGTAGGCAGCTGATACATGGCCATTGAGTTGTACAAAGAGAGGACACATGATATTTAGCCATCATCAGTCACTGGCAGTTAAACTTCTATAAAGCAGGCTCACCCTTGAAGGCAGATCCCATGCCATGGGAAAGGAGACACAAACTAAACTGGAAGAAGCCGTTAGAGGTTATGTAGCTCAACCTCCTCGTTTTACATTTAAAGAAACTGATTCCCAAGTCTACCATTGTCATTGCAAAGTTAATTACTGGTGGGAACCTGTAAATTGGCTTCCACATCAGGATGTGTTCCATCAGATCAGTTCATGGAAGCCAGCCAGTTTAGGACTAGAACACTCAGGAATGAGGAGTCAGGAATTTCAGAAAATATGAAGGTGCTTTATCTGTTGGGAAGGATGAGGTAAAGGGATAGGTGTTTCGGTTACTGATGTGTAAGACACCACTCCAAAACTTAGTGGCTTAAAATAACACTTTGCTCCAGGTCTAAAATATGGACAGATCTCTGTGATGACAGCTCAGCTCTGCTCCATCACCTTCAAGTAGGGCAGCTGAAAGGTTGAGACCATCTGAAGACTTGTTCATTCACTTGGCTAACTTGATGCTGACCATCAGCTGAGACATTGGATGGGGCTGTGGCCAGGACCCTACATGTATCCTTTTCATGTGGTTTACTCAGAGCATGGAGTCTGGGTTCCCAGGGAGAGAGAGACACAAACACAAAGCAAACCATGTTACATAGCCCAGACCTAGGAGTCACATAGCATAACCTATGCCATTATTCTGAAGTCACAAAGCTGGACCCATCTTTGAGAGAGGGGAATTGGGCTTCACCTTAGAGGAATAAATTGGAATGAGGACCAAGTTAACATGTCAGTCATCAAATGTGAACCCTGAAGTTTGAAAATGGGGGTGTGGGAAAGATGGAGAGAATATGTAAGAAACAGAGAGATAGCAGAGAAGAAGTATTAATAGAAGAGAGAACACAAAAAGAAAAAGAGTAGAGGGAGCAGAGAAAGGGAAAGAGCATGTGTGTGTGTGTGTGTGTGTGTGTGTGCGTGCCTGCACACGCATGTGTGAGTGTGGTGTGAATGTGTGTGTGGGTGTGGGTGACACAAGGGGAGAGAGAGATGAAAACAAATAGGAGAGGGAGAGAGAACTAAGAGAGAATAGAAAGAGAGCACAGGTATTAATATGTGTGAATGTATAGGTGTGTGTGTGTGTGTGTGTGTAAAAGGATGACAAAGAAAGAAGAGACGGGGAAGAGAAGAGAAAGTTGATGCTTGAAAAGCCTTTCCTTATGTTGAAGCCACAGTAAATCAGACGATAATGAAATTCTGCACAGATTTAAATGCCTGATAGAAAACTTGGAAGCAAATGAGGAACTGTATCAGAAAACCTCAGTGTCATGTAAATCTAACTGAACAGGGAAATCAAAATGTTAACAACAATTACATTCTTCTTATAACAAAATTGGTTCTGAAAATGGAAAAAGGAAGAATGGAAATACTTCTGCAAATGATTAAAGGGAGAATAAGGATCATGGGTGGGGGGAGAGTGGGGAAGGGAGGGAGGGAAGTGCTGGCCGTGATAAATATAGAACCGTAATTTAAGAGACAGTAGGAAACGCTTTGTGTGTGTTAATTGGAAGTGCATTCTAGAGGATTCAGTTTGTTCACCATGAGTGTCGTGACCTGGGGCTCCTTGAGGGAATGTGGGCTCCACCCTGTCCCCATGGTGAAGGGAAGAAGCAAGAAACCATGTCATTCAACGGATGAAAGAGGTTCCAGTTTATATGGTGGAAGGACCCATTTTTTTTGTTTTGTTTTTGTTTTTCTGTTTCATTCTTTGGATTAAAGAGAGAAACACTGTGGGATTACAGCAAAGCTATCTTGTTTGCCAAGAAAGAGTCTCAGAGATGGAATAGTTTGAGAACAGCCTCACCCCATGTTAGAGTGACAAGATGGATTCTTTTTTCTGCTCTTTGTCGCCAAAGATCCTGGTTAATCAAATGAGCATTTGGCCCAAGGGAAATGAGATGTTGGGAACTGGCTTTGGGAAGAGAATTCCTCTTGCTTATCAGAGACAGTTCCTCTTTCTTCAGGGACCTGGTGTTGGCAGTGACAATGGTTCCTGGCTCTGTGTCTCAGAACAGAAAAGAATGGGTCAGATTGGCTCTGGTGGACAGTGAACCTCAGACTAGAGATCTGTTTTGCATTTGGGCTGAAAATCTTGGCTTTTGAATGAGCAAAGTGGTAAAGGATAATCCTTTGATAAATTTCTGCCAGCTAACTTGCACTTCATCACTTGTTTTTCAGATCACCCTCTACTTTCATCCCTTCTCACACATCTTGCAACACTGTAAGAGCATTTTAGAGCTTAGGCCTCTAAGATGAGCTGGGACTGTGATGCCCAAGCAGTAGTTATACCCCAGCTGCAAGTGAAGTGTGTGGAGAGCCAGGATAAACCTAAGAAAAATTGAGGCTCCCAAGTCTTCCCAGATTCACCTAATCAGCATCTCTGGGGGTGATGGGACCAGGAAATCTACATTTGTAACAAGCTTCCAAATAATTCTCATGTCCCAGGCCGGCCCCCAGTCTCCAGACAAGAAATTGGAGGCCACCGAACACCAAATCCTTTATTATAACCATGTAAAGTGAGACTCAAGAGAGGGAGGTCACTGCCAAAGGCCACATGCAACTGGGACTAGAACTCGAGTCTGTCACTTCCCAGTCCAGAACCCTGACTGGACCTAGACGTTCCTTTAAAGCATGAGCAAGTCCTGAATCCTGTTCACCACCTAAGTCAGGCCTATGTCTACCTTTAGGCATGCCACATTTGTGATGGTTATAATGATGGAGACAGTGATATGATGGAAGTGGTCATGATAGCTAATATTTACCCAATGTTTACTAGGTGTTTGACCCTATAGAATAATTTGTTTAATACTCAGGACAATCCCATGAGGTCAACACTACAATTTGCCCATTTTATAGCTTGGAGAATTGAAGCATAGAAAGGTCAGGGAAGTTTTGCAAGGTCACACAGCTAGAAAAAGGTAACACTGGAATTTAAGCTCAGGACTGGCAGAAGGCAGGAAGTGCCAAGATCCTCAACATTTTCTCATGTGCAATTTAGCACTTCACCTTTGGGTCACAGAATACTTGCCCTTTGTAAATTACCTCTCTTGACCTCAAGTCTTCCCCTTACTGACCTCTGCACCTGCTTATAGGTACTACAGAGAATGGCAGGATTATCCTGGAATGAAGGAGAAACATTCAACAAAAACTCTATGCCAGGAGGGCCTTTTAGGAGTGGGTCTGTGAGCCTGGCATACAGCCAGTTATTGTCATATTTCTTTCCCCCTCCCCCAGTTCCTTACAAAATTGAAAACAGGCCTCAGATGATGATCAAAGTAAGCAATAGCTTTGTTCCCTTGCCCCCAAATAGAGGGGTTCTGGTTTACTGTGCTGGAGGACGTGACTCAAATCTTCCTTGGTTCAAAAAGTTCTACAGGAAACTTCCTTTGCACCACCATTCCTACCCCCCTATAATCCAGACACAAAGATCTATCTTGGGAAAAATAGAGAAGGCAGAGCAAAGTTGCACCAGTTACTATGAGAGAAGAGCCACCAAAAGCAGTGACCTTGGACATGATCTCACCAATCATATGAGTCATTCTTCTTCCTTGCTTGTTGGAAATGGAAACAGGCAATAGGTAAGGGTTATGGGGGGTTGGGAAGAACCAGCAATGTTCCTCCAGCTCTATTCCCTCCTGCATGATGTAGCAGAAATCCTTTCTTCTCTACTGAAGTATAAGTCAAATAATAGATGCTATCTACTAATCCCAGGTCTTGTCTCTGATCTACTCCAGAAATGTCTATGTACTAATAATTCCACAAGTGCAGAGTCTTTGAGCTCTATTTCCCTAGTGGAGCTTATTTGCCTTAAGTCATTCATACTTCTCTTTATTCCCTTCTTGTGACCAAGGGAACCTTGAATCATGGATAGAATAAACTCAGGCCAGTAACCTAGGCATACAAGTAATGCCTTTGAGCATATATAGGTCAGTTAACACAATACTGTTCCATTGCCTCTGATCAAAATGGAGAGTTCAGCTCAAAGCATCAACCCAATATGACAAGACATGTGGTTTTCCTCACTTGCTCAAAATAAGAGCAAGTGCCCTTGAGCGGAGAGAGAAGTAGGACAGGGAAATGAGAGAATTCTCTTAGGGAACATTGAGAATCGTCACTACCGCTTGAGACTAGAGCTCAGTCCATGGAAAGCACTGCTTATCTCTAGGGATGCTACATCTGCCTTCCTGCAGCATCTCCAGCAGGAAGCTCTTAACTTATGATCCGCCTCCGCAGCCCCCTGGGAAAGCTGGATCATGAGCATTTGGGATCATTTCATATTTCATAAATGGGCTTAACTCATACTCATGAGGTCAACTGGAAGGCCTAACTGGATTTAATTATGCTGGAAAGCAAGGCAGCCAGAAACATCTCACATGGAGCAAGAGAGAAGCAGCCGGGAGAGAGTGAACAAGCAAAAGGAGACTTGATGGCTGTGAGTCACGCTACTCAAAATGAGGGGCTAAAACCATGCAGCACCCTAGGGAGGCAAACGGCAATCCTTGAGCCAGACAGAATCCTAGGTGACTCTTGTCCCAATCCTTCCCCAGTAAGGCTTTGAGAAACTAGTTGGGTTTATACCACATTGATGAGTGCAAACTAAGCCATGTAAAATGGCGCATATTCCTACATCCGTTTCCTAAAGAAAAATTGTGGTAAAGCTACAGAAGAGATCAATACCACTTCATATCTTTTTCTTATGCTACTTGTTCTGAGTTCTTAGCCTATAGTATGAGGCTCATAGATTTCATATGGAGTTGACTCATGGAAGAATTTGGTGGGACAAAGAACAATAATTAATGTGAAAGCATGGTGAAGCACAATTGACAAAGAGTCACAGAGATATAATGAACGAGGAAGTGTTGATCTTCAATTCTCTGCAAAGATACAGATTTGTGGAACAATGGAAGAAATAGTGATTAAACCATCACTGGACAATAAGATAGGTAAGGATTGGGTTTTTATTAACTGCTGTGGCAAAGACTACTCATTGTTCTCACTTTCTTTTTTAATAAGATTTTTGGCTGAGAGTACTGGTGGTCATAATAAAGATAATTTTCCAGACTCTTTTGCAATGTGTGGGCAAAAGGCTAACTTCTTGCTTGTGGGACAGAAACTCAAGTGTCATGCAGCAGCCCCTGGGACCTCCCTTAGGAGGCAGGTGTGCCCTCTTATTTACTTCTTTATCCTCCATTTCTCCATGTGTTACCTTTACTATAGATGGGACCATCTTGGCCATGCTGACAATGGCCACATCCCAGGGACAGTGGAGCGATGCGCTCAGTGGAACCTTGGTCCTCAAGAATGTTATGGAGCAGAATTATCACACTAGTCCTGAAAATTTCACCTTTAAGCCTTGTGTTTATTCTTAGAGCATGACAGCCTATACTCTGGAATGGATGACTGTATACTTAGGGCCAGTTCTGGCTGGAAGTGGCAAAAAAAATCTAAACTAACTGTCATGTAAATATTTTATTTCTCTCTCACATTAACCCAAGTTCACCTCCTGATTTTAAATCCTTTTCTTGTTTCTCTAAAAATAAAGATCATTATCAGGTAACATAGTCAATCCTCTTTTCTCAGAAGTAAATGATCCCAAATTGACCAATCTTCTTCAATTGTAGGCTTCCTTTCACCCTTGTGTCTCTGCATCGTCCCTTAATACCTGCCTTCCCACTCCTTCCCATAGCCTTTATGAGTTGGGGAATCTAGAAGATTCCAGTCAGAGGCTCAAAGTGCCTTAAATCAAAGCAAAACTCCAGGAAATCTATAGAATCAGCCAGATGACTTGACTGTGGGGCCAGCAAGCCAGCAGAGGGGCAGCCTGGCTTAAAATCAGCTCAATGCCCAGCTCCCTGGATATGACCCTAAAGGCAGGGCAGCCCCAAGGAAAGAAGGAGAGAGGAAGTGGGCCACCAACCCCGGGAAGACCCACATGCTTGCGCAACCCTGCAGGCCCAAGGCCAAGATGCCCACCACCCCAGCTGCCTCCCAACCCTGTATGACTTGGGATCCCCTGAACCCCCTGTGCTTTTTCATTACCCGACCCAAAGGCCTTGGAGGCAAATAAAGTTCTTCATGTAGGGTGAAGTTATTGAAGCGAAAAATAATAAACTTTCATGAGCGTGTTTCAATTTTCACTTGTGTTTATGGCCAAAGGTGTTTTTTATTTTAATAATCGCTGCTGGAACCAGGGCAGGCCACATGCTGCTAACTTGTTAAAGAGAAGGGGAGGGAGGAGAGAGAGAGAGTGAATGTGAGTGTTCGTGCTCGGCTGTAAATTTCCCAACAGCTCAGCTCGAATCCTCCCAGTTTTCAATCCCACCCTAAAAACCGTAATGATAGAAAAAGGGATAAAATATTATCTGGACCATGCTCTGTTGACAGCTTGCCCTGGCCTCATTTTAGTCATGACAAGCAATTTTAATGTGTATGTGTGGCGTGTGTGTGCACACGCGCGAATCTACTTTACGAGAGAAATATCAGTGTTCTATGGTCCTGTTTCATAATGGAGAGTGTGTAAAAGGGAAGAATTTGGAGGAACCAGGCTCCTTCCAGTTGGACATCCACTTGACCGTTGTTTTCAGCTCACTTTTGTCTGGCAGAGTTTCTGTTTGCTTTTAAATGTCAGAAAAGGTTAAGAAGGCTTTGAAATCTGCAAGAGATTTCCTAGACTTCTGGGGAGGATGCCTACCCTATAACAGCAGAAATTGATTACCCCTCCCCACCTTTGAAATTACTTTTTAGAAAGAACGTATCTGAGGAACCAAATGAGAGACAAAAGGATTAAAATACATGTTCATTTGTGGGTCTGAGTATTTTACTGCACAATGACTGTAACTAGAACTATTCAGATGTTATATTGCTTTCTGTCTTTGTCATCTGTCCTGACTCACATTTTCCCAAATCATATAGGTTCAAGGGGACATATCATAACTAGGAGAGTATTAATATTCTTTGTCCTATGCCCTAACTCTGAAGCCTGCCTCAGCAAAAAAAGGACCTAAGGCCCCAAGTAACGATGGAGCCCCCCTCTAAATCTAGAATAGGCTCCATTTGGCATAATAACTGCTTAACAAAGACAAGTGAACTGATCAAGTGGTCACCAGCTCTCTGTAGGCTTTCTTACATAGTGTGTGCCTACTCGCAGGCCACCATCAGGGTACGTGGGAAATAGACCCATTTAAGGGGATAATAACAAAATTCATGTGCTTACACTCAATCCTTTTAAGAATCTTGCACATTACCCAAGGCAGAAACAATGTTTAGAGGCTCACAGAGGACAAGGCCCACTCAGTGAAAGTGAAAGTTGCTTAGTCGTGTCCGATTCTTTGGACCACATGGACTGTAGCCTGCCAGGTTCATCTGTCCATGGAATTCTCCAGGCCAGAATACTGGAGTGGGTAGCTCTTCCCTTCTCCAGGGGATCTTCCAACCCAGGGATCGAACCTAGGTCTCTCATACTGCAGGCAGTTTCTTTACCAGCTGAGCCACCAGGGAAGCCTCAGGCCCGTTTAGCCCTCAGGCAATTGGTCCACATGGGTATCTGTACAATACTCATTGAGCACTTGGTCACCCACTAGGGGCCATCCATCCAAGCAACTTTGTTGACATATGTCCCATTCTGCTATCTCTGTGCCTCACTGAGACTCAGAAAAATCAGGAAGACGTCTTCTGCTGAGACTCACAGTGTAGACATTCCTAACCTGAGGTTCAGTCCTGGAAGCAAGGCCTCTCTTTCCTGTACAAGCAAAGGTAAGTTTCACCATTTTCCCATCCATTTTCTTCTCTGCTTCTGCCTGGAGTGGGGTTGATGGTGGTGTATTTTCTAGTAACGATTCTCACAAGCATTTTTCACTATGCTTTGAGTCTTCTCCATTTCCCTATGATTGTGGATTTTATAACTATGTGTGGTGATGGATAACTAGACTTATCATGGAGATCATTTCTGAGTGTATGCAAATGTCAAATCATCATGTGCACACCTGAAGCAAATATAATGCTTCATGTCAATTATACCTCAACTTGGGGAAAAAAAAACTAGAGCTACAGATAGTTCATTTCTGTTCTCTGGCACCCCCTTGGCCTTACCTTGACCCGAAAACATTCCACTAGGTACAAAAAGTTGTGTGTATGTATGTGTGTGTGCATTCACATACACACACACACATGCAATGGATGGATTAAGCTATTGAAGGGGGAAAATCAGTATCTTGAAACTTTTCTACTATGTTTATAAAGGTACCCAAAAGGTGATAAACTCTCAATACCTTTAGCATTAAGAAAATGACTACAGAATATTGTCGTTTTCAGCTCTTAGAAAACAATTAGATAAACTGAGTGGTATAGATACTTTATTTCTCTGAAATTGTTCCAGCTGAGTTAAGACATATGCATGGATTCAGCAACCTGGCATAGAACTAGAGTGGGAAGGTCCCTTGACTTTCTCATGCAAGCCCCCATGAAGGCACTGGAGACACTTGTCCTGAAGTAACCTCAGGAGCTCCACCCATAGGACTTCCCAGCCCTCTGCTCCAGAGGTCAGGCCACATCATTGTCCCAGGAGTAGGTGGTGTGCCGGGCTGGGTGGTCAACATAAAGAGCAGCAGCAGAAGGGTGTGGTGGTGCTGTGACACTAAGGAGTCACCAGTGTTCCAAACACCAAGTCCTGCCCCAAAGCAATAGAGCTAATCTCACAACTTGGCATCAGCAAAGGGAAAGGCACGAGTCAGAGCAGCCTCACAAAGCCACGAGGTGCCAATTTCCACCTCATCCCTCAGTCATAATCCTCCAGGCCTTGGATCACTCCAGCCAACCACTCCTGCCAGCCCCAGGCCTCCTCCCAACCCCTTGGTCCCAGCACAATCCAAGACTCCTACTAGAACACGCAGGATGACAGGCCAGAGCTGTGGGGTGGGAGCTGTAGCTGGTACCACGTAACGTATATCTCTAGGCAGAGCAAGCCTTTGTAAAGTATCGAGTCCTTTTAAATCTAAATGTCTCCAGCTCTATTCGCCCATAATCCTTTCTTTACTCGATTTCTTGGCATCCCACCTCCATATAAGATCAGAATATTCTGGCTCTCATCACTTCCAGAATATAGCTGTGGGTAAGCAGATGATGAACTTGAAGTCTTAAGAATTGCATTGGAGCCCAGACCTTGTCAATAGCTAGATGATTCTAAGAAGCTTGGTAACTGGCACATGGGGGACTTCCAATAAATAACTGAACAGCTGAATCCATCTAGGATCCCAGAAAGATTCTATTATCAGTAATTTGTACCTCAAGCACCTACTTGTTCTAGAGCATGGCTCCCAACTTTTTCAAAGTGTGAAGATTATTTTTTAAAGCCAGGAAATTTTATAAACCACTATCTTATGATTAATATCTATCAATTAAGAGAATATCTCAGAACACAAAGCTGTATAAACTCAGCACTCCTCTGAATATGAGTTGTAATCATTAACCACAACAGCATCTACTGGGTTAAAAGTCATAGTATACCTATGTGCAAAGTTTACCAGCCACTCAGTCAATGTAATTTTTTCCTGGACCCAATTCCATGAAATTCTAATTCAATGGTTTTGAAAGTAGAGTTTGGAATCTGATTTTAACCCTCAGCATGCTTTTAAAATGGTGGTTGTTTCCTGACTGCTCTTGAAGGATACTGTCCTAAGGGGACTTACATTTGAATTGCCTGTCTACCAACTGTGGCAGCTCTTCATAATTTAATTCAGCAGCTGTTGTCCAATTTAGGATTAGCTTTGCTTGTCATCCATCCTTAATGGCTTCTGAGGTCTCTGAAGGTAACCATAGGAAATATTGGCCTGATGGCTTGGTCATCAGGCTGGGGACTGGCTAAATGATTGAATTTAGTGCCGCATGAGTGTCCGTGAAAGTACATCATTTTCAATTGTCTTTCACAGTAAGGATTCAAAGCCTCGGTCTTGATTTCTAGCCCTGCAAAGAGAAATTGAAGGAGGTTTGTGTTACTTCTCATTGGCTCCATATCAATTTTACAAACTCAATTTTGGCCAGAGTTATTCCCTTAATTGTGTATCTTCCAATTCATACAATCCAGAGATCCATAATTGGACAGCTCATGTAGTACTAGAAATTTAGCTTCCCTTCTGCAATAAACATGGGGATGACCATGGCGTCACTGTTCTTGGTCTGGGCCTGGCATTTGGCTTATCTGTCCAAGAGTCCATAGTGAATATGGATGGTTTCAGAATCCATCTTGTCTTTCAATGCCCTGGAATTTCCGATCTGATTATTAAGAGCTCTGATGAATCCAGTTTAGGCTGGGTTTCTGGCTCTACATAACTCCCACATTCTTTGAGTTTGGGATTCCTCTAGAATTCATCAAATCTACGTCCCACATTGACTCCAATTTCTATGTTATATTGGAGATCTGAGGAGCACAGCAAGAATCTGATTTCCTAGCCCTAGCCCAAGTTTCCATTTAACTGAGAAAACAGAGCTCTTAATTTATATTTCCCTTGACAAACAATGGTTTAACTTACAGGGGAAAGGCGTCTCAGGAACTTGGACAAACTTAAGAGGAGAACTAAATTAGAGGTTAGATAAATCTCAGCCTTCCCACTTTAGCCAGGTTCGCCATCTCCAGTTACTATAAACAATTGTGATTTTGAAAGTGCTGAAAAAATACATTGACAACTTCTCTCAAAGGAGAAAGGAATTATAAGAACATTTGGAGCCTCAGTGATGCTCAGTAGTGATATGGTTATACAGGGCAACCTGAGCCCTATACAAGCAAGGATGTCTTAATACTATTCCACTGAGCCCTTGGAATGCAGCATAATAGTCCCAACATAATTTGTCTGGTAAGTCTTATTATGAGATGCATGGTAAATTCATACCATAGTAGGCAATATCTTCTGGAACTCTCTATATTCTCTTCCCACCCCACACTCCCCACACATGGGAAAGGTAGATTTTCAATCCATTTTGCAAGCATTTGGAAAGTATGTGCTAAGAATTACATGGGCAAATATTTTGAAGATAAGGGCTAGCCTTTTTCTTATAAGATGTTTAATATATGATCTGCTATACAGCAATAGAAACCCAAGCTCATCCTTTTTGTATGTTTCCTATGAAAGAGGAAACAACTATTCCTTTTTTTCCCAACATCTACAAACCAGAGAGAAGCCCTGATTGGCCTTCAGTGGCTGAGGTATAGCTCTACAATGTTCTCTTCATTTCTGCAAAACAGCAGTAACCATCATTTATCCAAATTTTCCAACTTGAGGAAATTTCCTTACTGTCCTGCAAAAGCCCCTATATAGAAACTTTCAAGGACTCCTAAAGGCAAATTGGGCAAAGGTGCGTGTGTGCATGCTAAGTTGCTTCAATCGTGTCCTACTCTTTTTCACCCTATGACTATAGCCCACCAGGCTCTGCTGTTCATGGGATTCTCCTAGCAAGAACACTGGAGTGGATTGCCCTGCCCTCCTCCAGGGGATCTTTCCGACCCAGGGATCAAACCCATGTCTCTTACATCTCCTGCATTGGCAGATTCTTTACCACTAGTGCCACCTGGGAAGCCCAGGCAAAAGTGGGAGTGTGCTTTTCTCACCTGTGACTTTGGTCAAATATATTCCCCCCACCCTGGGTCCTTGTTCCCCAACTGCACAGAGAAGAAGTCAAACCAGACCTCTAAAGCCCCTTCCAACTTGGGTGGTCCTCTGGTCTTCAGTCCCAGCCCTCATAGCTCCCTTCTCTAACCTGTGGTAAGACTCTGAGTCCTCCCTCCTGCTTCTTGGTTTCCCACCCAGGCCTCTACATTCTCAGAGGGAATGAACTAGAATAACTAATCTGCACGAAAGAATCAGAGTCTTGTCTTCATTAGAGTGATGTCTTCTGGTTGGGGAGTATCATCATTTTTGCATTTTATGAAGTCCCCTTGGATTTCAACATCCATCCAGCCAACTGAAGAAAGGAAAGGAAAAGGCAAGTGTAGATTTCTCAGAGACCTTTAGCTCACGCCTTAAGCTTCAATCCTTGGAAGAAAAGGTATGACCAACCTAGATAACATATTAAAAAGCAGAGACATTACTTTTCCAACAAAGGTCCATCTAGTCAAAGCTATGGTTTTTCCAGTAGTCATGTATGGATGTGAGAGTTGGACCATAAAGAAAGCTGAGCACTGAAGAACTGATACTTTTGAACTGTGGTGTTGGAGAAGACTGTTGAGAGTCCCTTGGATTGCAAGGAGATCCACCCAGTCAATCCTCAAGGAAATCAGTCCTGAATATTCATTGGAAGGACTGATGCTGAAGCTGAAGCTCCAATACTTTGGTCACTTGATGCGAAGTACTGATTCATTGGAAAAGACCCTGATGCTAGGAAAGATTGAAGACAGGAGAAGAAGGGGACGACAGAGGATGAGATGGTTGGACAGCATCACCAACTCAATGGACATGAGTCTGAGCAAGTTCTAGAAGTTGATGATGACAGGGAGGCCTGGTGTGCTGTAGTCCGTGGGGTTGCAAAGAGTCAGACATGAGTGAGCTACAGAACTGAACTAAGCTTCAATGTGCCATTTTTATGAACAAACAGCTCAGGACAGACTTGTTTCATAGTTTAGGGAGGGAGCCATAGTCTAGAATGTCAAGAGAGAAACAAGTGGGAAAAAAAGACGGTGGGAATTACCGCAAAAGAAAGATTGGACAAAAAGACTACTGTTTAGGACACACCAGGCAAAAAGAGCTGAGATGAACAGGGATGGCAAGCATGTACACAGCAGGCTGCCAGCCCTGGAAGACTTGGCTAAATGATGAGAGCTCTCCTTGCTGTCTCAAATTGCTTCTCAATGCAGCTCCGGGAGCTGTCACCATTGATCTTTTGGTGGAGGATACTGAGCTTTCTTGCTATCCATTAGGCTATATTTAGCAATTTGTGTTTGAGACCCTGGCAGACAAAAGTTAGAAAGCAGCCGCAGAGCTCCTCTGACAACTTGAGGGTGACAACAAAGAGCTACCTTGATGTCAACTTACCAGAACCACTACGAGAGATAGAAATGCATGAGCCATGGTTACCTCAATTCTAAGGAGTCAGAGCAGTGCAGTGCTTTTGCTGACAGTCCAGATGGAAGCCACCTCTATAACCCACCAGCTTTCCATCTAGTCGCTCCTTGAGAACTTCCAGTAGCAAGCAGCTTATTCATCTTGAAACTGCTTTACTGTTAGAGCACTCTATTATTAAT
This sequence comes from Aepyceros melampus, assembly GCA_006408695.1. NCBI lineage: Eukaryota > Metazoa > Chordata > Mammalia > Artiodactyla > Bovidae > Aepyceros > Aepyceros melampus. The sequence goes on along the minus strand of SJXQ01004823.1, from coordinate 87,822 downwards.
TGAAAGGTTTCTTTGAGTTGAGAAAAAGTTACCTCTCTGTAACTCGTATCTACAGACACCAAGTCAGTCCTCTGGGACCACACAGGAAGGATAGGTAACTCCCTTTCTTGTTCCAGTTTTTCAAGCTTGGTGTCATCTCTCATGTCTCCCTCCATCTTGCCTTCTGTAGACCAGGCATGCCTGGGTCCTTCAGCTGTCCTCCATCCAGCATGGTTTCCAATATAACCTGGGACAATAAGCTTATGACTGTGGAGAATTGCTTGTATTGTTGGAATCAGAGACAAAGGATAATTTCCCCCCATTTTGATTCTAAAAGATAAAACTTTTGCTATGTCACTAAGCCATGTGATCTTGAGCAGAGTGTATTCTCTCTCTGAACTGGGAGGAGTTTGAACTTCATGGACCTGCTCACTTCTGCAAATCTAAGAAAGAAAGAATGGGCATCACTTGCCAAGCCATACTTTTGAGGGCTCTTCACCAATGAAATGTGAAGGGTGCTTTAGCCATTGCAGAAGAAGCAGAGGATCCTAGTGCTGGAAGTGTTAGTCTCTCCAATGCTCCCCTGTACAGAACCCTATCCTTGCCCTTTCAGTCTTTATGTACATCCTCGGAGGGTTCCTCAGCAACTCCGTTCTCCTTTATGGCAGCTTTCCATTCTCTATATTTCACCTGTCGGATTCAGAGAGAAGCATGGGGAAACATCTCATGAAATAGGCTACAAAGCAAGCATATGAGCTTTAATAGCTTGGAAATTGGGGTTGCTTCTCAGCCTTTCTTCTGTCTGCAGTGCAGGAGACCCAGGTTCAGTTCCTAGGTTGGGAAGACCCCCTGAAGAAGGGAACACTACACACTCCAGTGTTCTTGCCTGGAGAATTCCATAGACTGAAGAACCTGGCCAGCTACAGTCCATGGGATCACAAGGAGTCAGAAATGACTGAATGACTACCACACACTCAGCCTTTTAGCTAAGATCAATTGTATGATTTGTTCTTACCAGTTTAATAGTGAGGAAATTTGGTAAAAATCCTGAAGATAATGTTGAGTGATGAGAGTGCTGGGAGACACAGGTACTAAGTTTACTAACTGACCTGGGGCTGCTTAAAGTCCTTGTTGAAGGTCGAGAAGGCAAGTCCCAAAACCTAGGATAGCCCTTGGATAGGGCAAAGCAGCCAGGATTATGGATATTACAAGATGCAATCCTGAGTATAACCAAGGAGTTCTCAACAGCCAAGGATATCAAAAAGCAAGGGGAAAGGTTACCTTTAGGGTCAGTGCTATTATCCTCATGGATGATTTTTCTGTCTCTTCTCATTGCCTATTACAAGGCCTGTCCTGTATCAGGTGCTCAATAAATATGTGAAATGAATGAATCTTCATTAATAACCTTATTAATAGCTCTAGTTTTGCGTCTTTCATTTACGCATTATTCAGCAACTTTGGTGTACTGTGTTAAACACAAGAAAGTTTATAAACAAATTTACATGAGCTCAGAGCTCAAATTCTGGCAGAGTAGGAAGGATGTTTACCCAAGTGGCAATAAATGCACTAAAAAGTGATCAAGATAAGACAGTTCAGCCTAGTTCAGTTCAGTCGCTCAGTCATGTCCAACTCTTTGCAGCCCCATGAACTGCAGCATGCCAGGCCTCCTTGTCCATCACCAACTCCCGGAGTCCACCCAAACCCATTTCCATTGAGTTGGTGATGCCATCCAACCATCTCATCCTCTGTCATCCCCTTCTCCTCCTGCCCTCAATCTTTCCCAGCATCAGGGTCTTTTCAAATGAGTCAGCTCTTCGCATCAGGTGGCCAAAGTATTGGAGTTTAAGCTTCAACAACAATCCTTCAAATGAACACCCAGGACTAATCTCCTTTATGATGGACTGGTTGGATCTCCTTGCAGTCCAAGGGACTCTCAAGAATCTTCTCCAACAAAAGCATCAATTCTTTGGTGCTCAGCTTTCTTTATAGTCAAATTCTCACATCCATAGATAACCACTGGAAAAACCATAGCCTTGACTAGACAGACCTTTGTTGACAAAGTAATGTCTCTTCCTTTTAATATGCTGTCTACTTTCCTTCCAAGGAGTAAGCATCTTTTAATTTCATGGCTGCAATCACCATCTGCAGTGATTTTGGAGCCCCCCAAAATAAAATCAGCCATACAGAGTGGACACTAAATCTGGTAAGATGTTATAAAGATGGTTAACAAAGCACCTTCATGCAAAAGGACTCACTTCAATTTGTCTTACTTGTGTTAGGTGTGAAGCTGGATATCTCCTCCTCAAATACAAGAATTCAGTCTTGCTATTCAAACTAATACTCTTAGACATGAATTTCCAGGCAGAGCAGGAGGGAGAACTTTTCCCATGGAGGGTCCTTGTGGCTGGCTCACTCTCCACCTCCTGGCCAGGCATCACTTGTGACCCGCCCTATTGTAAACTTCTGCCTGGCAGCTCACTTTCTCCTTGGACTTACAACTGGGAATCTCATACCTGGCTGCACCAAAAGATTTCAGGAAATGGTGTTTTGGAAACACATCTTTAAAATGAAAACAGATAAAGCAGCTGGCAGTGGAGCCAAAGAAAACCCTTTCTGAGAAGCCTGGAAATCTACCTGCCCTAAGCCAGCACCACATCTTTTAATAAATGCACTAGCACCCAGAGACACGTGTGCGTACAAACACTGAGCAACTGGACTGCAGAGCACACCCTTGAAAACCTGAGAAATGTTACGGCTTTATTGTTCTTTGGAGGGTGCCTTGGCCACTAGAGCCTGCAGCCCTTCAAGGCTCTAACCTACAATGCCTGAGTCACATATTTCCTTCTGGAGAAACCTTTGTGGCTTCCTCCTTCACACTGTAGACAATGTAATGAAGCTGAGTGGAATTTTTGTAGGCATTTCTACAAAAAAAAAAATGCACCTTTTAACAGTCTTCAATGATTAGCCCTGATGGTTTGTTTCCAATTTAGCAAAAGGAAAAATAAGTGAGCTGGGACCATTTCATCTCATAAGGCGGCATCAGTAAGCTGATCCTCCCATTTTCCTCCCTCTCTCTCCATCTCCTCCTCCCTTCCTCCTTTCCCTCCCTCTCCATCTCCCTCCCCCTCTCTCAGTCCTCACCGTGCCTTCTGCAGACCCCTTAACACACTCTATCCACATTCTCTTACCATTGCCACCCTTCACTTCTTGATCCCTATGTCTGACTCTCTAGGAGGGCTCAGACTGGAGGTCTGAGCTGCATGGGAAGCATAGGCTAACATCACCTGACAAGCTGTAATGATATACACAACAGGGGGCCACAATTCTGGGAGTATGTCATCAGCAGGAACACACCAGGGCATGCACATAGTTCTCCAACACATCATGAAGACCAGCCCAATCTACACTGAAAATAGAGACTCACAAGAGAAGGAAGAAATCTTCTGACCTTTGCTGAGCTGATAAGATCCAAGAGTTGTAGTTTCTGGCAATTCACAAGACAAGATGCTGACATTGTTCCCTTAAAGGAAGATGAGCAGAGAGCAAGGGAAGAGAGTATTTTCTGAAAGGTCAATATGGAGACATCCTCAGGAGAAGGTGAGCCTTACAAAAGTAAGAAAGGGATTAACCCCCAAAGTGTCCAAATGCTGGAGAATATTGAAGCTGCTTGGGAGAACCCAGTGGTCCTGACCCATCCCTGCAACCTGCTCATGTGAAAACAGGGCAGAAAGCAGCAGTTTTTATTTCCTTATGATTAGTCTGTGAATTCTGCATTGCCTGTCCCCTCTGCTTCCCATCCACATGGTCAGTTGCTTGAGCACAAGTTCTAAAACATCTTGGGAACCTCAGCCTCCAGTACACTGTCTGAAGTCCTAGAAAATGATAAACAAAGAAACAAATGAAAGATAAGAACAAAAAGAATGTCCCTAGTCATTATCATTTATGAATGGGAAAGTTCCCATCTTTCTACAAAATGTGATGGTCCCTGGTTCTTGGAATCAAGTTTATGAAGCTATATCAAAATTGTCAGTGTCTTACAAAGAGTTTTTGTATCTTAACCACTCATCACTCTAGAATGGATTGGGGAGCCAGATTCTAGGGAATTATTTGGGCTTGTACAGTGAGGTTGGAGGGCTTCCCTGGTGGCTCAGATGGTAAAGAATCTGCCTGCAATGCAGGGTACCTGAATTCGATCCCTGGGTTGGGAAGATCCCCTGGAGGAGGGCATGGCAACCCACTCCAGTATTCTTGCCTAGAGAATCTCCATGGCCAGAGGAGCCTAGTGAGCTACAGTCCGTGGGGTCGCAAAGAGCCAGACACAACTGAGCGACTCAGCACACACAGAGTGAGGTTGGACTGGGGACTCTAGGAAATCAATGAGACTACCACTGAAGGTAGTGGTTGTCCCTTCGGGGATATTATTATTAGAAATATGATGAGTCACTAGGATGGTGATCACTCTGTTATCAGATTCATTGCCAGGCCTGCTCTGTCCTGTTCAGCATCATAGGAGCTGACCCCTGCCAGCTACATTCTCACCAACTCCTGTTCCAACTGGCTTCTGATAAGTTCAGCCAATAGGAGGCCTCAGAAGAACACTGGAGAAAGGAAAAAGCCCAGGTACTCCCCTCATTCCATGTTTCAGGAGGCATTCTAGCAGCAACTTTGTCTCCTCTGGGGCTCCACACCTGCTAGGAAACCTCTCCCTTAACAATTCTAATTCTGAAACTCTGGTAACACCAGCTCCTCTATTTGTCACCAGCCCTAGAGGCAGAACTGGCTTCCTGCTTATCTAGGAGTCTCCTCACTCATTTGCCCTTTTAGTTCCATCAAACTTAATATACAGCTATTTACATATTATTTGTACTGTATTGTTCAGTCACGAAGTCTTGTCCAACTCTTTGCAACACCATAAACAGCAGCACACCAGGTTCCTCTGTCCTCCACTATCTCCATGAGTTTGCTAAAATTCATATCCATTGAGTCAGTGATGCTATATAACCATCTCATCTTCTGCCATCCTCTTCTTTTCCCTTCAATCTTTCCCAGCATCAGAGTTTTTTCTAATGAGTCAGTTCTTTGCATCTGGTGGCCAAAGTATTGGCGCCTCAGCTTCAGCATCAGTCCTTCCAATCAATATTCAAGGTTGATACCTTTAGGATTGACTGTGGTTTGATCTCCTTGCTGTCCAAGGAACTCTCAAGAGTCTTCTCCAGCACCACAGTTTGAAAGCATCTATTCTTTGGCACGCAGCCTTCTTTATGGTCCAACTCTCTCATCCATGCATGACTACTGGAAAAATTTACATATTTACATTTTCCATATTAAAGTTCTTCATAGATAGGTTCTGTTTTTCTGACTGAATCTTGACCAATAAAGCTATCATTTTATATGAAGCCTTTCCAGCCCCTACTCCATGGTATACATTATAAGCAATTAAAAACTATGTATAAGTTTAATGATGAAGGATCTTTGAGTTCAACCAGCCTTCTAAATGGGAACTTCCCTGGTGGTTAAGACTCAACCACTTCCAGTGGTTAAGACTCTGAGCTTCCGCTTTGCAGGGAGCATGGGTTTGACCCCTGGTCGGCAACTAAGATCCCTCCTGCCTTGGGGCATAGCCAAAAAAAAAAAAACTGAAAATGTTTCCATGGGTCCCTAAAAGTATCATGGGCCCTGAGTACCTCCTATTCCAGAAAGATAAGCAAACTTGCCTATACTTAGCTCACAGCAAGATGTGGCAGTGCCTCTATTGTAGGTATACTGGCAATTCTGTTCTTCCTCTAGGTTCATTCTCAGGCAAAAGGCTGACCACTAGAAATGGCATTGCCAGGGCTCCCTTGCCCTTTCAGTCTGGCCAGTAGAAAACAGCAGGAAAATGGAAACTGACAAAAGATGGAGATGGAGCATTGTCCCAGCTCCCCTTGCCAGGCTCATGTTGGCAGCGATTGGCATCCCAGGTGGTTCAGTGGTAAAGAATCTGCTTGCCAAGTCAGGAGATACAAGAGATGTTGGTTCTATCCTGAGGTTGGGAAGATCCCCTGGAGTTCAGTTCAGTTGCTCAGTCATGTCTGACTCTTTCAACTCCATGTACTAGAGCATGCCAGGATTCTCTGTCCATCACCAACTCCTGGAGCTTGCTCAAACTCATGTCCATTGGGTCAGTGACGCCACCCAACCATCTCATCCTCTGTCATCTGCTTCTCTTCCCTGCCTTCAATCTTTCCAAGCATCAGGGTCTTTTCCAGTAAGTCAGTTCTTCAAATCAGGTGACCAAAATATTAGAGCTTCAGCTTCAGCATCCGTCCTTCCAGTGAATATTCAGGACTGATTTCCTTTAGGATTGACTGGTTGGATCTCCTTGCAGTCCAAGGGACTCTCAAGAGTCTTCTCCAACACCACAGTTCAAAAGCATCAATTCTTCAGCATTCAGCCTTCTTTATAATCCAACTCTCACATCCATACATGACTACTGGGAAGACCATAGCTCTGACTAGACAGACCTTTGTTGGCAAAGTAATGTCTCTGTTTTTCAATATGCTGTCTAGGTTAGTCATAGCTTTTCTTCCAAGGAGCAAGTGTCTTTTAATTTCATGGCTGCAGTCACCCTTGCAGTGATTTTGGAGCCCCCAAAAATAAAGTCTCTCACAGTTTCCATTGTTTCCCCATCTATATGCCATGAAGTGATGGGACTAGATGCCATGATCTTAGTTTTCTGAATATTCATAGCAACCCACTTCAGTACTCTTGCTTGGAAAATCCCATGGACAGAGGAGCCTGGCGGTCTATAGTCCAGGGGGTTGCAAAGAGTTGGCCACATCTGAGCACACAAGCATGAACTCAACCTCCTAAACTAGATGATAACCTTGTTGGAGGAGCTTAGATGATGGCATGCCAGTAATTGTGTAACAATGGGTTCTCTGAGGGAGAAACTCTGATTTACAGCATTTACCAGGTTCCCTGGTGAAAATACTTTACTACAGTGAATTTAACAGGTAGGTAGCACACTCCTGGGAGCCTACACTTTCCTTGGACAATAGCCCACTCCCCACTCCACTGCAGGGGTAAGAACTGGGGCCCATGCCTTTCTCCTGAACTTTGACCCTCCCCTCTGTCACTTGCCTTGCAGCTTGATTTTCTGACATTGTGGGGGAGACATTAAAGCTTACTTTTGCTTTTGTGTAGAGCAAGTCCATCATATCATGCTTCCTAGTCAATAATTCCATCATATTATTTTCAAATATTAACTGAAACCAGGTTTATATTCAGTTCCCATGACTCCTCCAGACCTTAACTTTAGACAAAGCAAACACCACCACTGCATCTCAGACAGACTTGCTAACAAAATTTGGATCTATTTCCTTTTCCTTTTCTCTAAAATGGATGCATTCAAGCCAACCTCTGTATGAACTTAGTGGTAAAGAAAAACAAATAGCCCACTTGTAAATGCTCTGAATTTCTTCCTGAAGAAAGAAACTGGAGAGCTGAGTTCTATAATTCTGTAGTTAACATTGTGACATCGTCTGTGGGAAATGTCTTTTTCCAGAAGGACAGAATTCTAATCCACTAATACTTTTGGCATATTGCTTGAGCTCCTTCAGACTCAGTTTCTCTCCTTTGCAAAATGGTGTAATACTGTCTAGTCAATGGCACCATAGGAATAATTCCTAAAACAGTTTTATTCATTTTGACATCAGGGACATCCACATTTTTTGTAATTTTCTTTCAGATTAAATTACTTCAACAAGAAGCAGGGGTTTCCCTGGTAGCTCAGCTGGTACCAGGGAGCTACCTGGTACCAGCTGCAGTGCAGGAGACTCCAGTTTGATTCCTGGGTCAAAAAGATCCTCCAGAGGAGGGCATGGCAACCCAGGCCAGTATTCTGGCCTAGAGAATCCCCATGGACAGAAGAGCCTGGTGGGCTACAGTCCATGGGTCACAAAAAGTTGGACATAACTGAGCGACTAAGCACAAGGAGGCAGGAGCTTTAAAAAAAATCCAAGAGGAAAATCAAAGATGTACACACAAATCACAGTGCTTCTTCTTGGAAAATGGTATCGCTAAGCATTCTGATGCCAAAGATAAGTACTTTTCATCACTAGTTTTTAAATGTGCTGGGTCTTATTTTCCTGTGGCCCCTGGATGTAAGAGGCTAAATAGATGGGAGCTGCTGGTGTCTCTGTAGAAGTCTTTATTCCCTTTTTCATGCTTCCCAACCCTAACTGGTGGCTCAGCCAGTAAAGGATCTGCCTGCAATCCAGAAGACCACCTGCAACACAGGAGACATGGGTTCGATCCCTGGGCTGGAAAGATCCCCTGAAGAAGAAAATGACAACCCACTCCAGTATTCTTGCCTGGGAAATCCCAAGGACAGAGGAACCCAGTAGGCTCCTCTGGGGTTGCAAGAGCTGGACATGACTTAGTGACTAAACCACCACCAACAACCCTACCCAAGGTCACTTGTCATTGAGATGAAACTTCATGGAGAGGCACTCAGGAGCAGAACTCTCTGAGAGTACGGAAGTTTTTCAGGATGTCAGGAACTGGAGAATGTGTATGGCTGAAGAATGACACCCATCTGTATTAGAGAAGAAGGCTGAAGTTGCAAAATATGCTCTGGAAAAGAAGACAGCGGATGTTATACCTTCACTACTCACTGTTTTGAAACCAGAAGACACCAATCCAGTCCCTCTGGGCATTCAGAATTCTACTCACAAATTCTCCTCCCTGATTACCCTCTCTGATTCAGTTAACCAAATGTTCTAGAAACTAGCCCTTCTTCCATCCCAATTCATCAGACTTACTGGTTTTCATGTGAAAGGTATTGATTCAGAAACTCCCAATGTCTCCCTGCTAAACCACTGATTTGCATTAATCATCCTGCCCCTTCATGCATTTGACAATCCCAGAATTCTGTTCTCTTGTGTTCCTTTCCATTTTCTTCATTGTAAGGCCCTCCTCTCTCAAATAAACCCTAACTTGGGTTTAAGACCTTCCTGGAAGATGATTCTATAGCCTCCCCTTCTAGACCTTCCCAACCCTCCCTCTCATTCAAATGAAAAAAGCACTATAGGTCCCCTTGTCCTTGTCCCCCAGCAGACCCTCATAAATCCACAGGGAAGTTGTTGTGTTTTTTTTAATTAAAGCGTCTAAATAATTAATGATCAACTCCATTTGGGCCATTGAAAACCCAAATGTCACACGGTTGAAAAGACCCAACCAAATAATTCAGTGTACCCTATAAAGCCTTAAAAAAAAAAGCAGAGCCCAAGAGGCCTGCATGACTGGTTTCTGTGCTGTCTGAAAAGCTTGGTTGGGTTTTGGGGCACTTGATTGGATTCCAGGAATAATGTGCCCTGAGCACAAAGGGCTCTTTTGATATGTCTGTGCCATAGCTCCTCCCCTTCCCTCCTCACTTTACCTGGGATACACATTCTCCTTGTCTCCCAAGTTGGAAAAAATAACCCATGGAAGAGAGGAAAAAACAGCAGAGGGAAAGTTGAGGGTGGGGGTTGGGAGTAACTGCAGTCCCTAGTCTGAGTTTGGTTACTTAAGTCTGGTTATTCCAGAGGAATAGAAGAAATGAAGTTTATATGATGTCTGTGACCAGGCACTGGAAAAATGTGATGAAAAGATGCCTTTTGTTTGAACTTTGTCCCTTGAGCAATGGGTAATGGTGAGTCTCCTAGCAAGGACATGCTACTTTCAGAGTCAGAAGAACTATAGATTACCAACCCTGGAAATCAATGTGGAATTACATGCTCAATTCAGGCAGAGAGTCTCATAGACAGTAAGTTCAGCTTGATGATTTTTCATGGGTACTAGAATGCTCCAGGGGCTTCCCAGGTGGTGCTAGTGGTAAAGAACCTACCTGCCATTGCAGGAGACATAAGAGACTCCAGTTCAGTCCCTGGATGGAGAAGATCTCTGGAGGAGGGCATGGCAACCCACTCCATTATTCTTGCCTGGAGAATTCCATGGACAGAGAGCCTGGCAGTCTACAGTCCATAGAGTTTCAGAGTCAGACATGACTGAAGTGATTTAGCAGGCACAGGATATTCAAGAAAGATGAACAGAAAGCAGGCAGAGTCTCCAGTGCTAGCATGCTCTGATAAAAATGACAGAGCCAGCTCAAAGTCAGTATGAGGCCTTGGGCCTGAGAGGAAAAGAGTGTGGTACTAGCCCCAACCATAGAGATGCCTAAATTGGCAGCAGAGGTCAGCGAGCTGATGGTGGAAGAGGTCTACTAGAGGTCTTTCTGGGTTAACTTGAATAGGCTGTTGGACCCTTCTAGTTCTATTTTCTTTGCTGCAAAAAGATAAACTTCAACTATATCAGCCCTGAGATTTTGTTTGAGGAATCTATCGCTATCCTCAAATTAATGAGGAGATAGCAATCTGCTATATAACAATCTGCTTTTGTAGGAATTCTTTATTTCAATAATGTTTTATTTATATATATTTATATATACATATTGTATACATATAAATTTGTTCCATTGACTCCAACTATTTGATATTTTGATGCTATTAAATATGTTTTTAACTTTATTTTTAAATTATTTGTTGCTAGTAAATAAAAATATTTTTATATTAAATATATATTAATATATAAATATTATATATAATATACTAATATATGTTAATATATAAATATATTTTTATATAAAAGATTGATTTTTGTATGCTGAATTTGAACCTGTAACTCCACCATATTTCTTAATTTTAACAATTTACCTGTTCAATTTGTCTTCTCCTCACCATCAGCTATCAATTGGTAAGATCACAGAGAAAATACTTGATATATTTGTTAAGCTTCTTTGGGTTTCAAGCAGCAACAGTGACTCTGTAAAGTAGGATTTACTTACCTTAAGGCTATAGGATAGCTCTGTGAGTCACAAGAGAAAAATGAACTACGAGGCCTTAGGAAAGGACAGGACCCAGAAACAGCATGCATGCTTAGTCGTTCAATTGTCTGACTGTGTGAACCCCTGGACTGTAGCCTGCCATGCTTCTCTGTCCATGGGATTCTCCAGGCAAGAATACTAGAGTGGGCAGCCATTCCCTTCTCCAGGGGATCTTCCCAACCCAAGGATCGAACCTATATCTCCTGTGTCTCCTGTTATTGGTAGGATTCTTTACCGCTGAGCCATCTGAGAAGCCCTCAGCACAGCACTAGAGAACTAATCAACTCTTCTTTTAGGATGCTCCATTAGGATGAACTCTAGACTTCCTTTGTGTCACTCTTTTTAAGATTTAAATTCCTCATAATGCAAATCTTGTTGCCCCTATTGAGATCAAACCATCGACCATACTGACTAAATTGACAGGCTCCCAATACTGCAGTTTTGGAGGAGGGGTACCCCAAAGGAAATTCACCATGGAGTTAAAAGAAGAGAGAATCGATACTGGAAAGGCAAGACAACACCTGGCCATCATGCACAGTATCTAACTGAATCTTTCTTCCACTTAACCCATTTATCAGAGTACACAGATTAGCACTTAAATTTTGATGATGACACTGGTAATGGAGAAGATTACTGTTATACAACCCTGACTTGCTATCTAGGCATCAAAAGCACTTGGAACTGTCAATGACCCATGTTATTCATTTATACATGAAAGTGGATCCTTCACCTAGCTTGCTTCCCTGGGTTTCAATCAACCTCCTATCTTTTAATATGCATTGTGCCATCAAAATAGGTTTGATTAATAACCAAAGTATGCATGTTCTATCCTGCCTTCTTGCCTCTATTTTCTGTCTCTTTCTATGGGTGGTGAAGTGCTTGTTTTGCTGTGGTTACATTAGAATAAGAGATCTAGTATTTATGCTGATACAGTCAGTATCTACACTGAAGTCTATCTGCTTGTTGAACTGCTGACTCTCAGCTTGAGCACACTTAGTGCATAAAAGGTGCTTCTGGGATTCGTAGGTGTTCTTAATTCATAAGAAAATGGATTGAGGCCATCATAATCAATTTCCTTAAGGAGAGAATTATAGTGAAAATGAAATGAGCTTAAAGCCTCTTATCTTTGCCATCATTCATCTCCACCTTTATGTATTTCCCTCTCTGGTTTTCATTAGCATGCTGACAACTGGAGCTCCAGGCATTTTCATCCACACTCCAACTACTGCCCTGATTTCAGTTCCAAGTTATGAAACCTAATCTGAACCTTAGAAGGGAAGTTACAAGCTATAACTTTAAATTTCAGTTTACAGAGTTCCCCAGGATGATTCCAGGAATTGAGCTGGGAGAGGTCCTGGGAATCAGAAACCAAACTACTGCCTCCTTCCTCCCCTAAAAGGACCTGAGGACATTAGAAACAAAACTCATAAAATTCCATTTTCACAACATCTCAACTAAGAAGAATTGCAAGAGAGCATCTCATCCATCCCCCTCTCAGTAACTGCTTCTAACTAATCCCAGACAAAAGGAGGTGTCTCTTATTCTTCAAAATCACTTGAAGGACATTTCACAATGCCCCCTGGTCACCTGTTTCAAAATAAAAGAACTGGGTGCCAGGAAAATCTTCCTCATACTCAAACACTCATTTTTTTTCCTTCAATTCAGACCATTTGGATAATTAAAGTATAAAATTTCAGAACTGGAAGGTACTTTAAATACCATCTAGTCTAGAGGTTACAACTGGTGACCCAGGGATTGAGACATATTTTACTAGGGTCACAGAAAGTTTAATTTTTGAATTAGTTTACCATGCTTAGATATTGAGATATTTCTTTTTAAAAATCCATAGAGCTATATCTCTAGAAAAAAGATCAGAAGGTCTGGAAGCACCCTGATCTTCATTCCCATGGCAACATCCAGAATTGTGTACTCCTCTTTATACTGCAGTAGTAGAGAGAAAATTAATTCTAGTACATCACAAATCCAACCAGGCCTATTTGTTTCATTTTCTCTAAAATACTAGCCCCTATAGGCATTTCAATTTGTGATCCCTGCTTTTTGCTGACAAGAAAACTGAGAGTCAGAAACATGTATCAACTGAGTTCATCAGCTGAGTTCTTTATGTAACAAGAACTAGAATCCAGGACTCATCCCTCTTGGTCCAATGCTCCTCTCCTGTAGGTCACTTCTTTCAGGATGTAGCCATGTTGATCTGAAGCCGTGGAAGAAAAATAATTGTAGAAAATGAGGAATGGACATAATAAAAGACAAAAACTACAATTTTCATTTTTCTTATCGCTATAGTCCTTGGATCAACTCAGCAGTATGCTGATAGAGATGTGCCCTATGACCTCTAAGGAAGATACCTGGCTGACATCCAGGGAATAGCAGAGGAAAGATTCAATGGGAAAACTCAGAAGACCCAGGCTCATTTTTATGTTGAAGAGTGTGTGTGTGTGTGTGTCTAAGGGATGGTTCTCAGTGCTTTTAATGCAGAAAAAAAGAAAATAAAAGAAAAGTAAAAGAACGGTGATATGCCCATTTCCAGTTCAAACATAGTTTGCAAAAGACAAAGAGAGGACTTACAGAGATTATAATATTGGGGGAGGGTTGTCTATCAAGAATATAAAAAACAATGATTCCAATCTAAGTGTATGTTTATAAGAGGCTGTTAAACTTGGAGGTCAATTCAGCAAATGTAGAAGTTGAATAGTATATTGCTCAAGAGATTTCCTGAACTAGTTTTTTGGCACTAGGTAGATACAACATACAGAGAAGGCAATGGCACCCCACTCCAGTACTCTTGCCTGGAAAATCCCATGGACGGACGAGCCTGATAGGCTGCAGTCCATGGGGTCCTACAAGTCGGACACGACAGAGCAACTTCAGTTTCACTTCTCACTTTCATGTATTGGAGGAGGAAATGGCAACCCACTCCACTGTTCTTGCCTGGAGAATCCCAGGGACGGCAGAGCCTGGTGGGCTGCCTTCTATGGGGTCGCACAGAGTCGGACACAACTGAAGCAACTTAGCAGCAGCAGATACAACATAAAACAGTCCTTTAAGCCTTTGAAGAGGGAGTGATCACTGGGAAGAGTAAGAATTTTGTGTTAACACTGTCCTGAAACATGAAAGAAAAAACTAGGTTAAACATTAAGGCAACATAGAGAGCCCCAAAGTACCTGTTCATTACAGTCAGTTCAGGCTCTGAATAGGTTAGTTATCACCTGGTCAAAACAGCTGAGGAATTAGGTGCATCATAACAGTCACCAGCTGGTTTAGTCAAGTATCAATTTGTCCTTTGAAGCAGTTTCTGGCTGTTAATGTGGCTCAACATGCAGAAACGCGGCCAAAAGAGGCTTTCGGATTTTCCTGTCATAGCTCTTCAGTCATAACCAAGAAGTGCTGGAGCCCTTTATCCCAAGAGCAGAGACATGACTTTAACCTGAGATATTTGAGTTTAGTTTAGGTTTGAAGTCACCTAAATCCCCCTATTTCCACTGAAACATTCATAATTGGCATTCATGTGGAGAATAGCTTTTGCTAATTGGGGAAAGACTAGCCAAAAGCTCTCAAGGTGAACTGATTTTTAATAAGCTTGATGTTCTTTATGGGTTACAAAACTGATTAACATCCATTGCTTTCCAGATCTCACCAACTAAAAAGACTGTATTTACCAGTTGACCAGGTCCCCTCCCTCCTTTAAGTTCTTTCTTAAGAAAATAGGAAATAAAAGAGCATTCTGGAATGCCAATTCAGTGCCTGGTGGTCTTAATAAAATCATACACAGTTGACTTGTCCTGTCTTTTGGTATCAGTTGAATGCTAGACATGCTTCTTGAATGGAAAATGTCTTTCCTCTGATGAAGATTTCTCTAATGAACAAGAGGAAAGTCATATTAAGAAATGTAATATAAAATCAGTGGATAAAAGGTGCTGAGATAATTGGTTATTAATATACAAAAAAAACTTTGAATCCATACAACTCTCCTTAAACAAAATTGCTTTTAATGTTGATTAAATATATAGACAAGAAAAATAAAAATTAAAGCCTTTTACAAGAAGGTATAGCATATTTAATATCAGCAATAGTAAAGAATTTTTTGAATCCATGATAAAAAATATTTTTAAGCAACTATTTAAAGAGGCTTGGTAAATTTACCTATATTAAAATTAATATAAAACATATATTTTAAATACACTAAAAGGTGAAAGAGTAGCAATGGCTGGAAGATGTTTGCAAACATCAGTTCAGTTCAGTTTAGTCGCGCAGTCGTGTCCGACTCTTTGCGACCCCATGAATCGCAGTACACCAGGCCTCCCTGTCCATCACCAACTCCCGGAGTTCACTCAGACTCACGTCCATTGAGTCTGTGATGCCATCCAGCCATCTCATCCTCGGTCGTCCCTTTCTCCTCCTGCCCCCAATCCCTCCCAGCATCAGGGTCTTTTCCAATGAGTCAACTCTTCGCATAAGGTGCCCAAAGTACTGCAGCTTCAGTTTTAGCATCATTCCTTCCAAAGAAATCCCAGGGTTGATCTCCTTCAGAATGGACTGGTTGGATCTCCTTGCAGTCCAAGGGACTCTCAAGAGTCTTCTCCAACACCACAGTTCAACAAAATATTAACATCCACATCATATTAAAAAAAACTCCATAAATCAATAGGCAAAAGAAAAACAACCATCAAAAGGTCTAAAATCCATACTATTAGACTCTCTAAAGGAAAGGAGAGAGCAATTAGAGCAAAAGAAATATTTGAAGAAATAATGGCCAAAATATTCCCAAATTTGGTGAAAGAAAAAGAAAGCAGCTCAGCAAACACCAATCATAAATTTGGCAAATTCAAATAAAGTTCTACCTACACGCATTGTCATCAAACTGCTGAAAACTATGAATAAAGACAAATCTTGAAAGTAGTTAGAGATAAATGACACATCACATCCAGGAGAATAATGATTCAAATGACAAAGGATTTCTTATAAAGAACCATGGATGTGAGAACACAGTAGAATAACATCCTTTAAAGTGCTGAAAGGGTTTTTTTTTAAAAAAAGCTACCAATCCAGAATTTTATATACAACCAAATATTCTTTAGAAATGAAGGTAAAATAAATACATTTCAAGGTAAGGAAAATCTAAAAGAATCACTGCTAACAGTCCAGAGCAACAAAAAATACTGAAGGAAGTTCCTCAGGCTGCAAGAACATGGTACTAAAGTAAAACTGCATCTTCAGGAAAAGACAAAGCATCAAAAATGGTAAATGTTACCATCAGGTGTATAATTCATGGTTCAACCTGTAAAGTTTATAGACAGAGAGATAGGGGTGGACACGTCATGGAGATGGGGGTAAACAAGGAGAGAAAGAGAGAGAGGAGGGAGGAAAGAGAGAAAGGGTTACTGGAAAGAATTAGTTTATACAATTACAGGATCTGGCAAGGGCAGATGATCAAGAAGCATAGATAGTGAATAAATTAGAACCTTGAAGATTTGGAGTCTCTACATTCAGGAAAAGCCTAAGCCCTGTTTAAAGGTCTAACCCAGGATAATATTCCTTTTGATTAAAGTCAACTGGTAATAACTGAGGACTTTAGTTATATCTACAAATTTTCTTCATAGAAGTGGCTATATCCATATTTGACTAAATAGCTGGAACTGTAGTTCAGCCTACCCAAGTTGACACATCAAAAAGCCACCACATCTGGATAAATCAGTTCAGCTCAGTTGCTCAGTCATATCCAATTCTTTGCGTGGACTGCAGCACGACACCAGGCTTTCCTATGCATCACAAACTCCTGGAGCTTGCTCAGACTCATGTCCATCAAGTCAGTAATGCCATCCAACCATCATATTTTCTGTCATCCCCTTCTCCTCCCACCTTCAATCTTTCCCAGCATCAGGGTCTTTTCTAATTAGTCAGTTCTTCCATCAGGTGGCCAAAGTATTGGAGTTTCAGCTTCAGCATCAGTCCTTCCAATGAATATTCAGGACTGATTTCCTTGAGGATTGACTAGTTTGATCTCCTAGATGTCCAAGGGACTCTCAAAAGTCTTCTTCAACACCATACAAAAGCATCAATTCTTCAGCTCTCAGCTTTCTTTATAGTCCAACTCTAACATCCATACATGACCACTGGAAAAACCATAGCTTTGACTAGATAGACCATTGTCAGCAAAGTAATGTCTCTGCTTTTTAATATGCTGCCTAGGTTGGTCATAGCTTTTCTTCCAAGGAGCAAGTGTCTTTTAATTTCATGGCTGTAGTCACCATCTGCAATGATTTTGGAGCCCCCAAAAATAAAGTCTCTCACTGTTTCCATTGTTTCCCCATCTATTTGCCATGAAGTGACAGATGCCATGATCTAAATGGTGAGGTTTAAGCCAACTTTTTCACTCTCCTCCTTCACTTTCATCAAAAGGCTCTTTAGTTCTTCCTTGCTTTCAGCCATAAGGGTGGTGTCATCTGTGTATCTGAGGTGAGCCACCAATATGTACTCTGTATCTATAAGAATAAAGAATAAATGAAATTAATTTCTTTTCTCTTAAACTCTTTAAAATATATATAATTGCTTAAACTAAAAAATTTTATATTTGTGGAATTTTCAATGTTTGTAAACATGTGACAACTGTATCACAAAGCATAGTGGGCATGCAATAAAGGGAACCATAAGATTGTCCCTTTATCCTTACAGATACAGAGTACATATTGGTGGCTACCAAACATAGAGGATGGGGTGGGTAAAATGAGTAAAGGAAATAAAAAAGTACAAATTTTCAGTTATGAAATAAATACATCATGGATACATACATAAAGGAAAAACAAAGCAGGAAAGGATAACAGAACAGCAAAAAACAAACAGCAATATAATGAAATAGTAGACCTAAATTCAACTATATCACTAATTACGTTGTGTTAATGGTCTAAGCATTAAAAGGGGGAGATTGCCAAATAGATTTTTTAAAAGACTCACATATGCTGCCCCCAAGAGATGCACCTTAAATATAACGATACATGTAGTCTGAAGGTAAATGGATGGAAAAGCTATAACCTGCAAACAGTAAGCATAAGAAGATGGGAGTGACTATATTAGCCTCAATTTAAAAAATAGAGCTCAGGACAAAGAGTATAAAGACGGGGATAATTTTCAGAAGGGACAATTCACCAGGAGGACAATAATTATAAATGTGTTTGCACCTAATAAGAAAAGCACATAAATCAATACTTGACAGAAATAAAGAGGAGAATAAAGGACAATTTCACAGAGAAGGTTTTAACACCTTTCTGTCATCCATGAAAGAACAACCAGAATATCTAAACATTACTACTAACCTTCCTGGTCTAATAGATTTGCTGAATTCTATCCAAATACACATTCTTTTTAAGCACACAGAGAACATTCACCAGTACTCTTGCCTGGAAACTCCCATGGGCAGAGGAGCCTGGTCGGCTGCAGTCCATGGGATCGCGAAGAGTTGGATACAACTGAGCAACTTCACTTTCACTTTTCACTTTCATGCATTGGAGAAGGAAATGGCAACCCGCTCCAGTGTTCTTGCCTGGAGAATCCCAGGGATGGGGGAGCCTGGTGGGCTGCCATCTATGGGGTCTCACAGAGTCGGACATGACTGAAGTGACTTAGCAGCAGCAGCAGCAGCAGAACATTCACCAGGATCGACTACATACTGTGCTATAAAACAAATGTCAATAAGTTCAGAGAACTAAAATCATGTAGCATGTGACCTATGATCACAGAAGAATTCATACAATGCCTCTAGAAAAATCCAATTATTCAGAAGTTAAATGACATACTCTAAATAATTTATGGGTCAAAGACAAAAATCATAAAGGAAATTAGAAAATATTTTGAACTGAATGAAAAAGAAAATATAGTATGAAAATTTGTAAGATAGGACTAAAGTAGGGCTTAGAGGGAAACATAGCTTTAAATGCAAAGAATAAAGATATAAAACAATAACCTAATTTACTTTAACAAGTTCTAAAAAGAAGAGTGAAGTAAGCCCATAGTTAGTAGAAAGATGAAATAAATATGAGAATAGAAAGCAGTGAAATTGAAAATAGTTTATAGAAAAATCAACAAAGCTGAAAGCTGGTTCTTTAGGGAAAAAAAATGCAAACTCCTAAACTCATCCCAAAAAATGGGAAGGGGAGGGAGTAGGTGAGAGATGGAGAGAGAAAGAGAATACAATGTCCCCGTCCCCGATGTTGGGAATAAAAAATGATTTATCGCCACAAATCCCACAGACTTTGAAAGGATAAGTGAATTTTGGAACACTTTTGTATCATCATAGTTTACAACTTAGGTGAAAAATGATTTCTTGAAAAATAGAACATTAAAGTTGGTACAGAAACAGAAATGATGAATTGCCATATTTGAAATAAATTGATGAATTATCAAAACACTCCAAAAGAAATCAAGTGGCAAAACACAGGAACAGACAACTCACGAAAGAAAAAAATCTAAACTGTTCCTAAGTCTATGAAAAGATGCTCCATCATAGGAAAATGTGAGTTAAAAATCACATGAGGAAACATTCCAAATTTATTAAATAGGCAAAAGCTAAAATCTTAATGACAACAAATATTGGTGAGAATACAAGAAAAACAAGAAATTTTGATAAACTTCTGATGCATACGCAAATTGGTACAAACACTTTAGAGGCAATTTGACAGCACTTAGTAAAGCTGACAAAGCATATATCCAATAATTTGGCAACTCCACTTGTAGGTATACCTTTAGGGAAATGCACATGTGTTCACAGGAAATGTGTATAAGGATGTTCATGCAAGTTTCATTTGTAACAGAAAACACTGGAAAAGCAAGCTATATGTCCATCAATAGGAGGATAAAAAATACATTTTGATATAGCCATGAATGGAAATCTAAACAGCAGTTAATATGTAAGAACTAGAGATATATGTTTGATGCAAATACGTATCAAAAAGTTATAGAAACCAAGCAGCTGAAGGATAACAAATGAGTCCTTATATTTAACATGTAATATATGAAAACAATGCTACATAACTTGAAGGATACAAAGTGGATATAAAAAGGCAGAGATGAGAAATATAAAGACCAAAATCTAATTTTTGTCTCAAATGAGAAAGGGGGATGGGATCAGAGATTCAAGCCTATTTGTAACGCTTCCTTTTTAGGCTGATTGGTCCATATAAGGGTATTCACTCTAGTAGGCATTGCACCTTTTTGTATGTCTGAAATATAGTGTAATTTTAAAAATCAGAAAGGAACTGGAGCCCCAAATATGGCTGCTTGGCAAAAGATGGAGTTTTCAGTTGTAATGAGGGAACAGACGCCCTTGCTGAATGCCCTCAACTGTTTTGACTTCTGGAGGGGCGGGTCGTGATTACAGCTGTGATTAGGTGACTCACCATAATTATGTTTTGTTGAAATTGAATTTATTGAAGCATGAATCATTCTGTCCAAGGCCTACCTAATTGCTCCAACACTGGATGGGAAGGATGGCAGAGGAGTTTTCCGTGGAGGTCATAGCAGATGACTGTGCGCGCGTGTGCGTGTGCATGCGGGGGCATGCCTGCACACACGTGTGCCATGCTTGCCCTGCACAGAGCCAGCTGCGTGGCTTCCTTCTCTGTGATGACGGGATGTTGGCAGGGAGTGTTTACAGGTTTAACTGTGGTTTATTCTGCCTTCCACCCCCTACTCAAATTTGTGAGCAATTCACTGTTTGGCTATTTGGCCCCCTGGAAGACAGGGTTCTCTGAGCTTCAGACTGGCTTCCCTCTGGGTGTTGTCTGGTTCCTCAAAGCTGCTGAGTGGCAGGTTTTATCCATGTTCTCCCAGCTCAGATCCCCTCACTGCTCAGTGGTATCTGAGGGATGCTCTGGGAGCTGTGCAATGGCTGCAGAGCTATAAGTTAAATCCACAGGAGTGCTCTGAGGGGGTGAACAGCAAGCCCAGAGCGTGACAGAACCCCCAGAGCCCCTCTCTCTGCGGCACACTTACAGGGGACACTGGGGATGGGGACTACTTGGGCTCACACACTGTGAGTCACCCACAGGCTCATGCCAGCAAAGAGCTGAGAGCCTTTCTCCTGACTCCTTAAAATGTGAAGCCAGGAGACCTCAAGTCATCCGGTGGCTGTTCATCTTTGTGTCATGCCCATGGAATAAATGAAATGGGATTTGCATATAGCAGACTGACTGTAGGCTAGACATGAGTGAGGACAGTCTGATGAGCAGATTTTCTGATTGCAGAGGCGATTGTGCATAGCAAGGACAGTCATGAGAGCAAACACTTGTAGACCACGCAGTAGGAGCCAGGCACTGTCCTAACCACATTTTCACTCATTTATTTTTGACAACTCTGTGGCGTGGATGTCTTTACCAGCACCACTTTGCCAAGGAGGAAACTGAGGCATGGGAAAGTAAACTAACCTGCTCACATTGACTTAGCTAGTAAATCAGGGAGCCCAGACTAACTTAAACTGTCTAGCTCAAGACTTCCTTCTCGTAACCACTCCTCTGCATGCCTTGAATATAGCAGGCATTATGCTGGGTGCTTTACAAAGTCACCAGACTTACTCCTCAAAGCAATTCCCAGTTGACCAATTTGAGGAAACTAAGGCTGAAAGAGACAAAGTAATTTGCAAAGATTATACAAATAAAAAGTTATATAACGAAGATCTGAAGCTTTTGGTTCCAGTGACCTGCCCAGTGCTGAAGCAGAAAAGAAATGCACAAGACAGGATGGTCATGAGCAACAGTTCATGGGCCAGAAAGCTGGATTCTATCCACCTGCCCATTTGCAGGTGCTGCAGGCATGCTTCTGGACTCCCTCCTCCTCCTCTGATTCAGACTTGGGTGTGATCATGGCAGTCTCTTTCCAATTACTGCATCTTCTCCTGCAACCATCTCCTCTGTGCCATTATTAAACACAGTAATAAAACTACTGCTGCTGCTGCTAAGTCGCTTCAGTCCGACTTCAGTCCAACTTCAGTCTGCTTCAGTCGTGTCCGACTATGTGCGACCCCATAGAGGCAGCCCACCAGGCTCCACCATCCCTGGGATTCTCCAGGCAAGAACACTGGAGTGGGTTGCCATTTCCTTCTCCAGTGCATGAAAGGGAAAAGTGAAAGTGAAGTTGCTCAGTCGTGTCCGATTCTGCGACCCCATGGACTGCAGCCCACCAGCCTCCTCCGTCCATGGGATTTCCCAGGCAAGAGTACTGAAGTGGGGTGCCATTGCCTTCTCCTAGGATTTTAAAAATCAATTGGCTTATTTTTTTAATCTTTAGCTTCTACTTACTAGAATCAATTATTAAAGAGTAAGCACTTCAGGGAGAAAGTAATGTTTAAAACCCATGTTGACAAACTTTTGAGTGAATTGACTGATGGTCATTGGCAATCAGGAACCCTGGGTTTAAGCTCACAGTGAGCATTTGGAGAATCAAAGAGGCAGTAATGTTAATTAATAGAGAAATGGAGAAATGTGAATCAAAACTACAATGAGTTATCACTTTGTACCAGTCGGAATGGCCATCATCAAAAGATCTACAAATAATAAATGCTAGAGAGAGTATGGAGAAAAGAGAACCATTCTATATTGTTGGTAGGAATTTAAATTAGTATGGCTTCTATGGGAACAGTATGGAGATTCCTCAAAAATCTAAAAACAGAGTTAAGATGTGATCCTGTCTTGTGCATTTCTCTTGTGCAAATCCCTTTCTTGAACATACACCTGGAAAAGAAGCAAATTCTATTTGTAAAAATATATACACCTCAATGTCCATAGCAGCACTATATCCAATAGCCAAAACATGGAAACAATCTAAATTTCCATTGGCAGATGAATGGATTAAGATGTGGTACATATATACAATGGAATGTTCAGTTCAGTTCAATTCAGTCGCTCCATCATGTCCGACTCTTTGTGACCCCATGAATCACAGCACGCCAGGCCTCCCTGTCCATCACCATCTCCTGGAGTTCACTCAAACTCATGTCCATTGAGTCGCTGATGCCATCCAGCCATCTCATCCTCTGTCATCCCTTTTTCCTTTGCCTTCAATCTTTCCCAGCATCAGAGTCTTTTCCAATGAGTCAACTCTTCGCATGAGGTGGCCAAAGTACTGGAGTTTCAGCTTTAGTATCATTCCTTCCAAAGAACACCCAGGGCTGATCTCCTTCAGAATGGACTGCTTGGATCTCCTTGCAGTCCAAGGGACTCTCAAGAGTCTTCTCCAATACCACAGTTCAAAAGCATCAATTCTTTGGCTCCCAGCTTTCTTCACAGTCCAACTCTCACATCCATACATGACTATTGGAAAAACCATAGCCTTGACTTGGACCTTAGTCGGCAAAGTAATGTCTCTACTTTTCAATATGCTATCTAGGTTGATCATAACTTTCCTTCCAAGAAGTAAGCTGCAGTGATTTTGTAGCCCAAAAAAATAAAGTCTGACACTGTTTCCACTGTTTCCCCATCTATTTCCCATGAGGTGATGGGACCAGATGTCGTGATCTTTGTTTTCTGAATGTTGAGCTTTAAGCCAACTTTTCCACTCTCCTCTTTCACTTTCATCAAGAGGCTTTTTAGCTCCTCTTCACTTTCTGCCATAAGGGTGGTGTCATCTGCATATCTGAGGTTATTGATATTTCTCCTGGCAGTCTTGATTCCAGCTTGTGCTTCTTCCAGCCCACTGTTTCTCATGATGTACTCTGCATATAAGTTGAATAAGCAGGGTGACAATATACAGCCTTGACGTACTCCTTTTCCTATTTGGAACCAGTCTATTATTCCATGTCTAGCTCTAACTGGTGCTTCCTGACCTGCATATAGGTTTCTCAAGAGGCAGGTCAGGTGGTCTGGTATTCCCACCTCTTTCAGAATTTTCCACAGTTTATTGTGATCCACACAGTCAAAGCCTTTGGCATAGTCAATAAAGTAGAAATAGATGTTTTTCTGGAACTCTTACTTTTTTGATGATCCAGTGGATGTTGGCAATTTGATCTCTGGTTCCTCTGCCTTTTTTAAATGTTATTCAGCCATAAAAAGAGAATGAATTAATACCATTTGTTGCATATGGATGGAGATTATCATACTGAGTAAGTCAGAAAGAGACAAATATTATGTGGTATCATTTATATATGGAATCTTAAAAATGATACAAATTAACTTTTTTACAAAACCAAAATAGACTCACAGATATAGAAAATAAACTTATGATTACCAAAGGGGAAAAGGAGGAGGAATAAATTGGGAATTTGGGATTAATAGATACATACTACTATATATAAAATAGAGAAACAGCAAAGTTCTACTGTTTAGCATAAAGAACTATAATATATACAACATCTTGTAATAACCTATAATGAAAAAGAATCTGAAAAAGACAATATTTATGCATATACATTCATATATAATAAAGATATATTTATATATAATCATATATAACCATATAGCCACTGAGATGTGAGTTCTCCTGGTCTCAAAACTGAAAGAACTGAGTGGTATCTTGCGCCCTGGCCACTGTGACATTCATGTCTGCAAGAATCTTGTGAGTTGCTACTCATCCACCAGCTTTGAGTCTGAGGCAACAAATGAGAATGGAAAGGACAAGAGTGCAGACTTGTTCCCAGGATAACTTAGGCAGTGAGTTGAGGAATCCCAACTCTGATCTCACCTCCATTCCTTGCTGCCTCTTTGAATCTTTTTTAATTAACTTTCATTTTTTAGTTTGTTTTGCTTTACAATACTGTATTTGTTTTGCTATTCATTGACATGAATCAGCCACGAGTGTACATGAACTCCCAATCCCGACCCCCACCTCCCCCTTCCCGCCCCACACCATCTCTCTGGATTATCCCCGTGCATCAGTCCCAAGCATCCTGCATCCCGCATTGAACCTAGACTGGTGATTCATTTCACTTATGATATCATACATGTTACACTGCCACTCTCCTAAATTATCCCACCCTCTCCTTCTCCCACAGAGTCCAAAAGGCTGTTCTATACATCTGTGTCTCTTTTGCTGTCTCACGTACAGGTTTATCATTACCATCTTTCTAAATTCCATATATATGTGTAAGTATACTGTCAGTTCAGTTCAGTCACTCAGTCGTGTCCGACTCTTTGCGACCCCATGAATCGCAGCTTGCCAGGCCTCCCTGTCCATCACCAACTCCCGGAGTTTGCTCAGACTCACGTCCATTGAGTCCGTGATGCCATCCAGCCATCTCATCCTCGGTCGTCCCTTTCTCCTCCTGCCCACAATCCCTCCCAGCATCAGAGTCTTTTCCAATGAGTCAACTCTTCGCATGAGGTGGCCAATGTACTGGAGCTTCAGCTTTAGCATCATTCCTTCCAAAGAAATCCCAGGGTTGATCTCCCTCAGAATGGACTGATTGGATCTCTTTGCAGTCCAAGGGACTCTCAAGAGTCTCCTCCAACACCACAGTTCAAAAGCATCAATTCTTCTGTGCTCAGCCTTCTTCACAGTCCAACTTTCACATCCATACATGACCACAGGAAAAACCATAGCCTTGACTAGACGGACCTTAGTCGGCAAAGTAATATCTCTGCTGGACTGGTTGGATCTCCTTGCAGTCCAAGGGACTCTCAAGAGTCTTCTCCAACACCACAGTTCAAAAGCATCAATTCTTCTGTGCTCAGCCTTCTTCACAGTCCAACTCTCACATCCATACATGACCACAGGAAAAACCATAGCCTTGACTAGACGGACCTTAGTCGGCAAAGTAATATCTCTGCTTTTGAATATGCTATCTAGGTTGCTCATAACTTTTCTTCCAAGGAGTAAGTGTCTTTTAATTTCATGGCTGCAGTCAGCATCTCTAGTGATTTTGGAGCCCCCAGAAATAAAGTCTGACACTGTTTCCACTGTTTCCCCATCTATTTGCCACGAAGTGATGGGACCAGATGCCATGATCTTCGTTTTCTGAATGCTGAGCTTTAAGCCAACTTTTTGACTCTCCTCTTTCACTTTCATCAAGAGGCTTTTTAGTTCGTCTTCACTTTCTGCCATAAGGGTGGTGTCATCTGCATATCTGAGGTTATTGATATTTCTCCCGGCAATCTTGATTCCAGCTTGTGTTTCTTCCAACCCAGCATTTCTCATGATGTACTCTGCATATACGTTAAGTAAGCAGGGTGACAATATACAGCCTTGACGTACTCCTTTTCCTATTTGGAACCAGTCTGTTGTTCCATGTCCAGTTCTAACTGTTGCTTCATGACCTCTATATTGGTTCCTACTTAGAATTTTTCAAGTCAGCTTTGTACAATAAGAAATCATAACACATGCATTAGTCACTCACTTCTTACTAGCCATTATTGAGAATCTATCAGAGCAAGTCATTATGATGAAACACAAATTTAATGGTACAAACTCTAATTTCAAAGAAGATAGAAAATTTTAAACACAGACACATATAAAATAATAGTAAAATCTTTGTAAAAGAACTGTCCTTAGAGTATCATGGGAGCAAAGAGGAGTAGATGCTGGTATGGGCATTGGAAGTAAATCAAGAGCAGGAAGCACTATGGTTCAGTCTTCACTGACACGTGCATCAGCAAGAGGTAGAGGAGAACAGTGTACAAAGTCATTGAAGGATCAGACTCCCTTCCTGTGCTGAAACAGAAAGAGGCAAGATTGGAAAAGTGGGTAATTTCTAACAGATTATATTTGTTTAAGTTTACAATTCATTGGAAGAAATTCAGGAGATAATCCATGAGACTGCTGTTTTACTGTATGCATAAAGGATGTATCTAACTGATGATAAAATTGACAGCTTCTCAGCTATGTTGTGGAGAAGACAATGGCACCCCACTCCAATACTCTTGCCTGGAAAACCCCATGGACGGAGGAGCCTGGTAGGCTGCAGTCCATGGGGTCGCTAAAAGTTGGACACAACTGGGCGACTTCACTTTCACTTTTCACTTTCATGCATTGGAGAAGATGGCAACCCACTCCGGTATTCTTGCCTGGAGAATCCCAGGAACGAGGGAGCCTGGTGGGCTGCCATCTATGGGGTCACACAGAATCAGACATAACTGAGGTGACTTAGCAGCAGCAGCAGCAATGTTGAGCTATTATTGCTGTGTCCTGTAGATATATCATGAGAATTTTTCAATATTTTTCAAAAGTATACTCTTATGTTTTAAATTCAAAATTTATGATGGCATTCAACATAACAGGTATTAATCTGATAGATTTATTCTGGGACATAGGACAAATTTCAAACTTTTAAAAACTGAGATCATTTGAATATGTTCTTAGACTACAATAGAATTAAACTAGAAATGTATTAGACATATTCTCAAAACTTTAAGAAAAAACACTCTGAATAACCCATGAGTAAGAAAATCAAAGTCAAAATTATAATATATTATTAACGGAATGCATATGAGAACACAATATAAAAAATATGCAATATGTAGATAAAGTAGTGCTGAGAGGGAAATTTGTAGCAGCAACTGATTTTATTTAAAGGGTTTATAAGAAAGGATTTAAATCTATAATTTAATCTCCAAATTTAGGGAAAAAATGTGAGATTAAATCCAAAGAAAGAAGAAACTAAATAATTATAAGTTTCTTAAATAGAGAAAAATAAATGAACCCAAAAGCTAGTTCCTTGTAAAGAACAATGTGGGATGCAGGATGCTTGGGACTGATGCACGGGGATAATTCAGAGAGATGGTGTGGGGCGGGAGCGAGGAGGTGGGAGTTGGGATTGGGAGTTCATGTACACTCATGGCTGATTCATGTCGACGTATAGCAAAACAAATACAGTATTGTAAAGCAAAGCAAACTAAAAAATGAAAATTAATTTTAAAAAAGAACAATAAATTCATAAAAATTTAGCCACATTTTCAAGGGGAAAAAGATTTCATAAATTAATAATATCAGGAGTTTAAAAAAACAATTATTATGAATATTACAGAAATTAAAAGAATGCTAATGGAGCATTCTGAGCAATTTCATGCCAATAAATTTGATAACTTAGCTCAAATGCACAAAATCCTAAACCATTAATTACCAAAACTAACTCAAGAAGAAACAGATAACTTGAATAGCTGTATATTTACTAAAGAAATTTAATTTGTACTTTAAAATCTTCCCACAAAGGAAATTCAGACCCAATTGCTCATCTGATGTATCTGCCAAACAGTTATTCAATAAATAAATAAGAAATAATCAAACTCTCAGAAGATAGATTATTAAAGGAAAAATATCTTTAATATCCCCTGTAATACTTCTGGTGTACATTAAGTTATTAAAAGCAGTGAATATATTTGTACATATTTGTGGAATATGTTTCTCTTCTCAGTCATTTCCAATTCAGACTATTGTGGTCAGAGCATGTATTCTGTATGAAATACAGTGAGACTTTTATGGGCTAGCCCATGATCTACCTTTGAGAATGACTGGTGCACTTGAGAAGAACATTTGCTTGTCATTGTTGAGCGCAGGCGTCTATAAAAAGTCAAATTTGTAGATAGCACTGTTCAAATATCCTGTAAGCTTTAGTCCCTCATTTGCGTCCAGCCCTTTGCGACCTCAAAGACTGTAGCCCATCGTCTGGTCTACAGGTCTACATCCTCTGTCCATGGGATTTTCCAGGCAAAAATACTGCAATGGGTTGCCATACCCTCCTCCAGGGGATCTTTCCAACCAGGGATTAAACTCGGGTCTCCCGCATTGCAGGCAGATTCCTTGCCGTCTGAGCCACCAGGGAAGCCCATCTCTACTGACAGCAGCTCACGTATACTGCAGTTTTTTTAAAAATTAACCTTTTTAATGTGCTGTTGGATTCACCTATGGACACCTTATATTCGACAAAGGAGACAAGACTATACAGTGGATTAAAGACAATCTCTTTAACAAGAGCTGCTGGGAAAAGTGGTCAACCACTTGTAAAAGAATGAAACTAGATCACTTTCTAACACCATACACAAAATAAACTCAAAATGGATTAAAGATCTAAATGTAAGACAAGAAACTATAAAACTCCTAGAGGAGAACATAGGCAAAACACTCTCCGACATAAATCACAGAAGGATCATCTATGATCCACCTCCCAGAATACTGGAAATAAAAGCAAAAATAAACAAATGAGATCTAATTAAAATTAAAAGCTTCTGCACAACAAAGGAAACTATAAGCAAGGTGAAAAGACAGCCTTCTGAATGGGAGAAAATAATAGTAAATGAAGCAACTGACAAACAACTAATCTCAAAAATATACAAGCAGCTTAGGCAGCTCAACTCCAGAAAAATAAATGACCCAATCAAAAAAATGGGTCAAGAACTAAATAGACATTTCTCCAAAGAAGACATACGAATGGCTAACAAACACATGAAAAGATGCTCAACATCACTCATTATCAGAGAAATGCAAATCAAAACCACAATGAGGTACCATTTCACACCAGTCAGAATGGCTGCGATCCAAAAGTCAACAAGCAATAAATGCTGGAGAGGGTGTGGAGAAAAGGGAACCCTCTTACACTGTTGGTGGGAATGCAAATTAGTACAGCCACTATGGAGAACAGTGTGGAGATTCCTTAAAAAATTGCAAATAGAACTGCCTTATGATCCAGCGATCCCACTGCTGGGCATACACACCGAGGAAACCAGAATTGAAAGAGACACGTGTACCCCAATGTTCATTGCGGCACTGTTTATAATAGCCAGGACATGGAAGCAACCTAGATGTCCATCAGCAGATGAATGGATAAGAAAGCTGTGGTACATATACACAATGGAGTATTACTCAGCCATTAAAAAGAATACATTTGAATCAGTTCTAATGAGGTGGATGAAGCTGGAGCCGATTATACAGAGTGAAGTAAGCCAGAAAGAAAAACACCAATACAGTATACTTACACATATATATGGAATTTAGAAAGATGGTAATGATAAACCTGTACGCGAGACAGCAAAAGAGACACAGATGTATAGAACAGCCTTTTGGACTCTGTGGGAGAGGGAGAGGGTGGGATGATTTGGGAAAGTGGCAGTGTAACATGTATGATATCATAAGTGCAACGAATCGCCAGTCTAGGTTCGATGCAGGATGCAGGATGCTTGGGACTGATGCATGGGGATAATTCAGAGAGATGGTGTGGGGCGGGAGGGGGGAAGTGGGGGTCAGGATTGGGAGTTCATGTACACTCGTGGCTGATTCATGTCAATGTATAGCAAAACAAATACAGTATTGTAAAGCAAAACAAACTAAAAAATAAAAATTATTTAAAAAAATAATAATAAATAAAAATTAATCTCAATATAAGCTGTTGGACTCTCTATTTCTTTATTAATATATGTTTAAACATCTATAGCACATATAATGGCCTCCTACTCCATAAAAAATTTTATAAGTACCTAATTTTCCACATTAAATCCCACTATATTGAAAATAACTAGAGTGGTTTATGTAACCTCCAACAGAATCTACAATACCAATAAGTATCATTATCATAATCAGATTGAGATCAGTTGAAAGCAGATTTTAACATCCAGGGAGGATTTTTAATAGCTCATTAATAATGATCATGAAGCTCTGAAAAACAAGTGAAATATTTGCATGATATTTTTCCCATAAAACCAATTATTTTCCTTTCATATATCTACCAACTTTGAGGGAGGAAAAATATATATGTTTTGAAGAATTTTCAAAAATTTTAACAAGTCTGCAGCATAACATTTGGCTTTTAATGATGTTTTGCTGGTTATTGATCTCTGCCTAGAATCCTGATGATATTCCTCTAAATCAAAGAAGAAACAATTTCAGATAAGTCAGCTATCTTCCTTAAAGTACTAAAAATGAATTCTTACTGCAATTAGAATAAAATAAAACTTTTTATCTTAGCCCAAGAGACCTTAGTTATTTGACCGTTACATATAAATTAACACTTAAAATCTCTCACACTTATTCATTATACTGCACCTATTCTGGTTTTCTTTTATGTTCTTTAAACACACAAAGTGTATTCTCTTGTTATGCATAACTTTCCCCCACCAGTTACAATAAAGTGAAGTGAAGTCTCTAAGTTGTGTCCGACTCTTTGCGACCCCATGGAGCCTACCAGACTCCTCCGTCCATGGGATTTTCCAGGCAAGAGTACTGGAGTGGGATGCCATTTCCTTCTCCAGGGGATCTTCCTGACTCAGGGATCCAACCCGGGTCTCCCACATTGTAGGCAGACGCTTTTACCGTCTGAGCCACCAAGGAAGACCCAATAGTTATAGTAGTACATGAAAAATGGAAGGCACTCAATGAAAAGCAATATTTGTTAAATGAATGAAAGATTTGCAGCCAGAATTTCCCGTTCATGACTTTATATTATAAAACCTATTCAGAAAAACACATGCCGGCTCAATATCCTCCTCATGGAAGCTTTCACTTCCTGGTTGCGAAGGGTGTAAATCACAGGATTCATCACGGGAAAGATCACTGTGTGGAAAAAGGAAACCACCTTGTCAGCTGGGCAGGCTCTGAAGGGACGAGTGTAGATGAAGATGGCAGGCCCGAACATGAGAAGTATAATAATGACATGAGTGGTGCATGTGGACAGCGCCTTGCTCTTTCCTTCAGAAGCAGACCCACTTACACGGCAGAGAATGACTGCATAGGAGGCCAGAAGCCCCAGAAAGCACAGGAGGGTCATCAGACCACTGTTGAAGACCATCAGGAGCTCCACCACAAAGGTGTCCGTGCAGGCCAGCTTGATGACCTGCGGCACGTCACAGAAGAAGTTGTCCAGTCGGTTTGGACCACAGAAGGGCAAGCGGAGGATGAGGGCCACTTGGATAATGGAATGAACAAATCCCCCAAGCCACAGAGCCAACAGCAAGGCATAGCAGGCTCTAGGGTTCATGACAGTCGAATAGTGTAAAGGGCGACAGATGGCAATGTAGCGGTCAAAGGCCATCACGACAAGAAGTAATCCCTCCCCTCCTCCAAGGAAGTACAAGAAGAGAGCTGAGTGATGCAGCCTCTATAGGAGATCACCTTCTCCTCTGAGAGGAAGTCCACCAGCATCCTGGGAGCCACAATGAAGGAGTAGGATGCATCCAGGAAGGCCAGGTTGCCCAGGAAGAAGTAGAGGGGGGCCGTGAGGCCAGGGTCTGACCTGATGGTGAGGATGATGAGGAAGTTTCCAGGGAGGATGATGAGGTAGAAAATTAAGATCAGGACAAAGACCAGGAGCTGAATATTTTGAGACTGGGTCAGACCAAGGAGAATGAATTCTGTCACCACTGTGCAATTTTCTGTCTTCATCTCCTGTGCCTGTAGTACATGGGAGAGTAGAGAATTTATTTCCAGTTCTTCTCCCACTAAAAACTGTGAATTCTACATCTATGTTATACCATTGCTGCTGCTGCTAAGTCGTCCAAT
This sequence comes from Aepyceros melampus, assembly GCA_006408695.1. Classification (NCBI taxonomy): domain Eukaryota; kingdom Metazoa; phylum Chordata; class Mammalia; order Artiodactyla; family Bovidae; genus Aepyceros; species Aepyceros melampus. The sequence goes on along the minus strand of SJXQ01004823.1, from coordinate 55,520 downwards.
TCTGTGCAACCCCATAGACTCAGCCCACCAGGCTCCCCCATCCCTGAGATTCACCAGGCAAGAACACTGGAGTGGGTTGACATTTCCTTCTCCAATGCATGAAAGTGAAAAGTGAAAGTGAAGGCACTCAGTCGAGTCTGACCCTCACCGATTGCATGGACTGCAGCCTTCCAGGCTTCTCCATCCATGGGATTTTCCAGGCAAGACTACTGGAGTGGGGTACCATTGCCTTCTCCAATGTTATAACATTACTCTCCACAAATGAAGAAATCTCTTCTACTCTTTACCTGCATGCATGATACTGCTTCAGTCGTGTCTAACTCTTTATGACCTATGGACTGTAGCCTTCCAGGCTCCTCTGAACATGGGGTTCTCCAGGCAAGAATGCTGGAGTGGGTTGCCATGCCCTACTCCAGGGCATCTTCCCTGACCCAGGGATTGAACCTCCCTGCGTCTCCTGCACTGCAGGTGAATTCTTTACCCGTGAGCCACTGGGGAAGCGACTTCCACCCTTTATTCTTTTATAAATCATTAATGCCAACACCCAGATCTTGAGGCGACACTGTTCTGCTTCTGTCCTGTGCTCCTGTTAACTGCTCTCTATACAGCACTCTGTCCTGCCCTGCATTTGTTTATGATTCACATGAGGTATATGAACTTTTTAAAATTCTTCAAATTTTTATTTGAATGAGGGTGAGGTGGTAAGATGGAAATTGACAGCAAAAAGGAATGGCAGAGTTTTTTAAGGCAAGAAATATTCCATATCTTGTCTGTAATGATTACAAGTGTCTTTTTTTACCAAAATTTATTGAATATTAAACTATACAAAAATTAATACATTTACTGTATGTAAATTATCCCTTAGGGAATGTTTGCCTAAAAAGTTTTTAAAAACCTGCTTACTTAAAATATTTCCTTTTTCACTATAGAATATTAACCCATCATCTTGGTCTAAATAAAAAGAATCCTGGTTGTTCTGGAGAAATTGAGATCTGTGGCTTATCTGTACAATTGTCTCTAAATTGGCAATGTGCTTTTCCAGTATACAGGATAATTTATTGGTATGAAAATTTGAAGACCCAAAGTAAGCCACCTCAAATGTGCCTCAATGGCATACTGATTATTTTGAATTAAAGTTAGTTAAGAAATGGTCAGTGCAAGGGGAGACACTCTGATCCTTCTTTCTGTCTCCCTGAAAGCAGGAAAAAAATCTCTTCATGGCACCATCTGCATCTAGGGGTAAAAGGACACCCTTGTCCCTAGAGACAGGGAATTCAAGCGAGAAACTCATATAAACAAATCTTGTTATTTTTTATTTTTCTACCCCAAACCCAGACTCCATTTAGACTTTTTACTAACTGACCATTTAAAGCCTAAATTTCTTTGTCCTGTCTGTTACAAAGTTCCTGTTTTTTCATCTAAAAAGTATTAAAGCACCTACTTTGGCCAGTTGTTTAAATCTTAAGTCTATAAGACCTCTATGCTTGTGATTAAATTGCCTTGTGTAAATTTTATTATTAGTCCAGCCACAAGAACTGGACTAATGGGTAGAGCAGAAATTTCCCCATCCTACACAAAAACAATAACAGTAGAATTTCTATGTATATACGATTATATCTCATTCTTGTAATTCTATTTTTGAAAGTGTCATAATGAAAATGAATATAAAAATGTACAAATAAAATACACATGTTGCTTGTACATGCTAAAAAGTTGTTTATTTTTAGGATGAAACATTTTCAGAACTTGAAGACTTAAACTAGATGATACTACTGCACTGTAATATGTATCTATTCAAAATGTAAAAATATCTGATTTTGTGTGTCTAAACCCAAATAGATTAATAACAGATGTTATTGTATATAGCTAAAGCCTGGAATTATTAAAGAGGCAGTTTATATCACATAGACACATGAATAGGTATACAAATGCACACACGCACACGCACACATGCACAAGCACGTGAATTGTTTCCTAAGCAAAACTGAAGCACAAACATTTACAAATGGCACAATCCAAATTAACTTTTCTGTTCTGTTCTTTCCTTCCTTTCTTTTTTCCTTTCTCCCTTCCTCTTTCCCTCCTTTCCTTCCTTCCTTCTTTTTTTCCTAGCATTCATTGGCTTAAATATTTATCATTTTTTCCTGTATATAATAAAACCTGCTGCTAGAAAAGTAAGTCAGGAATCTCTCTGTGCTTATTCCTAAGTTATGTGCACCTTGCACTCTATTATGCAATTGGTTATTTCATACTGCTTCAGATATCAAGACTGTCTTTAGGACATAAGGGAAAACTAAGTATTAAAGGTTAAGGGTTGCAGATTTTTCCACTGTGCTTGGCTTTCCTATCATGCACTTATGTTCTTCTATTGACTCCTTAACAGATCGTATTGATTACTATCTAACATCCCTCAGTTCTTTCTCTGGTAATATGATATATAAATTTAAGACCAAGAAAACTGGTATCTTAATAAAAGTTTTATGTATTCTCAATAAAGTAATTCTAAATATTCAGAGGAACAAGAGTTACATCATTAAGAACAGATAAAAGATGTTATTGTATTATTGAATTCAGATTTCAAATAATAAAAAAAAGGTCTGTTTCTTCTATAACAGCTCACCATTGCATTATGAGACAGCAGATGTCCACCAGAAAAGCTGTAAAATGTTTCCATTTATTCTTTCTTCCTTTTCCTTATAATATGAAGATTGACAAATATATTTACCTCTCTAGCAATCCAACATTGCTCTCACACAGCAAGCTCCACCTTTTAACAGAAGGGACAATAACTTTTTATTTCCACCTTTGTTATTAAATATCTCTTCTCTGGAAGACAGACCTCTTAACATTTGAAAACAACAACCAATTTATGATGCAACAGCGAATGTACTCTGGGAATTCTAAGGCTAACCAAACTATAGAACTCTTTTAAAGAGAATTTTTAGAATACCAACGAGATCGAAATATTAGAGTAGAGATATCCTAGGTGCAAATACTCAAATATCAGTTAGAGACATGGCTTCTCTATTGGAAACTAAAATTAACATTCCATAAGTGACAGAAATGATGGAATGATGAGGATATTTATTAGGTCTGAATGAATAGAAAGCCAAGGGAGGTTTATATTTTATACTGTAATTCAAAAAAGAGAAAAGTAGTGTAACTGACAGAAAATCCAAGGTATATTAAGAAAGAAAATAACGTGGTCAAGTAGATAGTAACTATGTTAGATTCAACATAACTTCTGGTGACAAAGGGATAGGCAAGGAGAAAATAAATGATGGTCACAAAGCCTCCTTTGAATAATCCTTCTAAAGAAAAAGAACTGCATGTTGTAGGACTGATTAAAACCTCAGAGGAGATGTCCTCCATATAGAACCTATTTAGTCTTCATATTTGCTGTTTTTCATTTTAAGTTTTGCTAAAGCAATGATGGGGTTTCCCAGGTGGCACAATGGTAAAAAATCCCCGCCTATGTAGAAGACATGGGTTCAATTCCTGGGTCAGGAAGATCCCCTGGAGGAGTAAATGGGAACCCACTCCAGTATTCTTGCCTGGAAAACTCCAGGGACAGAGGAGCCTGGTGGGCTGCAGCCCATGGGACCACGCAGTCAGACATAACGGAGTGACAGAGCCTGCACATCAATGAGGCAGAGCTATTTATTTTTAATTTAATGTTATGAAGCAGAAGAAAAATCATTAGGAATCATGCAGAAGACAACATAATTTAAACTTTGGTAGATTTGATTTTGTTTTAAACAGANGATGAACATTGGGGTACACGTGTCTCTTTCAATTCTGGTTTCATCGGTGTGTATGCCCAGCAGTGGGAGTGCTGGGTCATAAGGCAGTTCTATTTCCAGTTTTTTAAGGAATCTCCACACTGTTCTCCATAGTGGCTGTACTAGTTTGCATTCCCACCAACAGTGTAAGAGGGTTCCCTTTTCTCCACACCCTCTCCAGCATTTATTGCTTGTTGACTTTTGGATCGCAGCCATTCTGACTGGTGTGAAATGGTACCTCATTGTGGTTTAAATTTATTTTATTTTCTTTCTTAAAGATTTTTCATTGTTAAAAAAGAAGTATAATTGCTTTACAATGTTTCAGGTATACAGCAAAAATGATTTAATTGTATATATATATATATATATATGTATATATATTCTTTTTCAGATTGTTTTTCATTACAGGTTATTATAAAGTGGTTCAGACAGTAAAGAATCTGCCTGTAATGCAGGAGACCCAGGTTCAGTTCCAGGGTTGGGAAGGTCCCCTGCAGAAGAGAATGGCTACTCACTCCATTATTCATGCCTGGAGAATTCTGCAGTCAGAAGAGCCTGGCTGGCTATAGTCCATGGAGTTACAAAGAGTCAGACATGACTGAGCGACTAACACACACACACTGGACAGTATCAGAACAAGTAATAAAACTCAGAAATAAGGTCGCAAGAGATTCAATAGCCCTAAACAGCTAAGGAAGGGACAGACAACCTCTGACTTCTCCATCCTTTAAAGGCCCATTCTTCTTCAGTAGCACCATGGAAATGTCCTTCCCATGAAATAGTGGAAAAGATGTGTGGTAGAGAAACAGTAAATGTGCAGTCATAAACTCTACATTCCAGGTCCAGCTGTGATACTCACAACCTTTTACCTTGGACAAGGCACATCTATTCAAACCTCAGCTTCCTCAACTGTCAATTGAAAAAAAAAAAATCATCGAACCTTTTTCACTGACTTTCAAATGCTACCTTTGAAAGTATAGGGCACCATCTCTGGTCCTAGCACATGTTCTCCAGCTTTGCAGCCTCGTGAATTCTTTGTCATTGCATTTGACTGGAGGAGAACTTAGGGTCTGTAAGCAACTTAGTTTGCTTTCCCACCTAGTGGATCATCAAGTCCTTGCCTTTTTTCTTAATTCACAACACTTTATAATTGTGTCTCTCTTCCTGTTACCTTTGCTTTTTTCCAACCTCTTAGTTGGTACCATTCTCAGATGTAACAAATTTACTATCATGTTTACTTACCATCCAGAATGCGAGGATGGTTTAACAATCACTTTCCATTTCTGAGTTTTCTGGAAGCTCACTTATCACACCCCAGCTTTGACCTCTCCCAAATAGACCCCTGTTCATTGTAAAGCAAGATGTGCAGTCAATTGTGCAGCCATTCATACATCTACCTAAGACCAGAGTTCTCACTTTCTCATACTATTTATTGGTCAAAATGCCTGCTGTCCTGGTGATCACTTGAAAGTTATTTCATCCTAACCTTCCTTATTACTCTTTCCTATTTTTCTTCTCCTTTCTTTGATAGTCTTCAATTTCTCCTGCTTCTCTTCTTAAATTAACTTCACCTATTAATCACAGCATCACTCAGGTTCAGTACATTTCTATAACCATTTCCATAACCACAACAGTGATAACCTCACTCATTTTTCCTTATTTGGAGAGATATTTGAAAATAAAGTGCCATCTCATCAAAGAACTCAATCAGGTCTTATTTGAGTAGTCATTTTAAAGTGATTACTAAGTCTTAGGCCTGAATATGCATACAGAAGTATTGTCACTCTGTATAAGTAGGAGATTTATACCAGATCACCTGACTTGCCTCCTGAGAAATCTGTATGCAGGTCAAGAACAAACAGTTAGAACTGGACATGGAACAACAGACTGGTTCCAAATTGGGAAAGAAGTACGTCAAGACTGTATATTGTCACCCTGTTTATTTAAATTATATGCAGAGTACACCATGAGGAATGCTGGACTGGATGAAGCACAAGCTGGAATCAAGGTTGCCGGGAGAAATCAATAACCTCAGATATGCAGATGACACCACCCTTATGGCAGAAAGTGAAGAGGAACTAAAAAGCCTCTTGATGAAAGTGAAAGAGAAGGGTGAAAAAGTTGGCTTAAAATTCAGCATTCAGAAAACGAAGATCATGGCATATGGTCCCATAACTTCATGGAAAATAGATGGGAAAACAGTGGAAACAGTGACAGCTTATTTTGGGGGGCTCTAAAATCACTGCAGATGGCAACTGCAGCCATGAAATTAAAAGACGCTTGCTCCTTGGAGGAAAAGCTATGACCCAAGCAGAGATGTTACTTTACCAACAAAGATCTGTCTAGTCAAAGCTATGGTTTTTCCTGTGGTCATGTATGGATGTGAGAGTTGGACTATAAAGAAAGCTGAGCACTGAAGAATTGATGCCTTTGAACTGTGGTGTTGGAAAAGACTCTTGAGAGTCCCTTGGACAGCAAGGAGATCCAAACAGTCCATCCTAAAGGAAATCAGTCCTGAATATTCACTGGAAAGACTGATGCTGAAGCTGAAACTCCAATACTTTGGCCACTTGATGGGAAGAACTGACTCATTGGAAAAGACCCCGATGTTGGGAAAGATTGAAGGTGGGAGGAGAAGGAGATGACAGAGGATGAGATGGTTGGATGGCATCACTGACACAATGAACATGAGTTTGAGTAAACTCCTGGAGTTGGTGATGGACAAGGAAGCCTGGCGCGCTGCAGTCCATGGGGTCTCAAAGAGTTGGACACGACTGAGCGACTGAACTGAACTGAACTGAACTGGTGGATTTGGTGGAGGGGAGCAGTGAAGGCCTAATATGAATATTTTATCATTGTTATTAAAATTAAAGAAAGAAGCAAAGTTCTACGTTTTGGTGAGTGGATAAAAATATAGGATATCCCAAGGAACAGAGAGGAATAAGAACCCAGGGATGTAAGACGTTAGGAATGAAAGTGACCATAGAATTTTAACTTGTTAGGATTTTCTCTGTACTATCCTAGCCATAACAAGGCAGTTGCACTTTTCTTAGAAAGTAGCATAGGGATTTAAGACTGCATCATCTATTTATATGATTTAAATTCCAACAGTTTTTTAAACTAGCACCAGAGTGCAGACAACTCCAAAATAAATATTCACTGCTGATATTGTCTTCAAGGCACCATTTTTGTCTATCATCACCTCATCTCCTTTCTTCATCTCCAGCGATGACACCTCATCCACCCAACAGCAGACTTATAACTTGGAAACATCTCTCTCCTTCACCTCCCACCCCATTTGCACTTTATATCTAAACTGTGGCAACTCCACAGTGGGTGGCCAGACATGACCACAGTAGATTCAGATGTGATCATTGTGATGTTGCAATATACCAAGTTTAACCTAGGAAAATCCAATCCACCTATAAAAAGGAACAATAAATTCCCATCCTTACTTTTCATCATGTAAATTAGCCAAAACAGATTGGTGGAACCATTTGTTCCAATCTGGTTGCCACAGGACATGTGGAGTTAGCATCATCCCCCAGGTCATCTTCTCTCTTCTCTCCATGTCTTTACCACCAGATGCCTCAATTAGCCTCCAACTTATATCCATGTATCTCCCTCTTGCTCTAACCACTATAATTAAACTGATTTATATGTAGATCCAGAGAAACTGAGCCCATGTTCTCACCATTTGTTGGTCTTACCAGATCAACAAATAATTTTTAGTATGCTTACCACATGTAAAGAGTAGACAAAGGAAGTGGTCTTGATCTAAATATTTGAGACATGGTTTTTGGTAAATATGAACTCTCTTCACCTTATGACAGCATACATTTGAAGAGAAATTGGAAGGAGGGAGATGGATTGGGGAAGTTTGTATCATATTTTGGGAAAAGAGTGTCAAAATTCTACCAACTAGGCCATCTGGAAATTTAGAGTTATCTGTACCAGAGACGAGAAGACCTGTTAATAAAATTCACATTCCAGAAGATGGGCAGTGCTTTCTGTGTACCTATCAGCATGTGTCTATATAGAGAATCACCGAGAGAGAGGGGGGTTGGGCAGCTGGCTGGATTTACTGAGACATCTTGAACTATTTTTTGAATGTTTGGGGCTTGACAAATAAATGCATCAAGCCCTCAAGCACCTTTTCCCTTCATTTAAAACCCATGTGTATTGAAGAGGAAATTTAATCCTTATGCTCCTGATTCACTTACACTTAACCCATTAAAATCCAGCTTGATGGGAACCATTGATGCCTTCTGGAGCCGCCTTTTCTTTGAATCTCAGAAACCACAATGAGGAACTATTTTTGGTGGCTTTAGTTGCAGGAGCAAAATAGGATTTCGATTTTGCCCTCAGATTTCGCAGCAGCCAGCAAATTTTAACTTTGGTCAGACACATTGCCATGCCTTACATTTATTTAATTTTTGCCAATAATCTGAGATCCAAGGACCATCATTTTTGAAAAGTCAACAAATATGGACTGAGAGCCTATTCCAACTGCGTGCTGAGCACTGTGTGGGTCTCTGGGATTGGGTCCCAGTGGCCTTCCCAGTGGCTACCCTCTCCCTACTCTGGGTCTCTGAGTGGCTCTCTTTCCCTCTGTTGTCATCCAAATATATAGAAGACACTGTTAATTTGTAAATAGTAGTGGAGAATGATGAAAAAGAGAATAATATCAGGAAATATAATCCTATAGAGGTAAACAGAACATAATAACCTATACACTAATGACAAAAATTATGGAGATATTTGCAAATATGACCAAATTTCATACAATCCATATGCTCGCCCAGAGTTTTACCTTTAGACTACTTTAAGCTGAATGTGATCACTTTCAACCAGCTCAATTATCTACCAGATCACTTTCAACCAGCTCAATTATCTACATCAGCCAGTAGTAGATGAAAGAAGAATCGTAACTAGCATCCAAGCAATTATTATTCAACTTTGGCTTTTGATTTCTCTGTAACAAACTCAGGTAAATACAAACACACAGTCCCTTATTTGCCTGGGCCTGAATCTCACCAACATGTGAGACACAGAGAACCATTTATTTCTAGCCCACCTGCCCCTGTTTTCTTGCCAACTGGATCATGGTAGGAGAAGAAGCTAGGTGGTCTTGACCTATTCATGGATACCCTGTTCACAGGTAGTCAGCAGTTAGCTGTCCTCACTGTACCACAAGCCAGGCATTAGTATTTCCTTCCTCATGCCTACCACATTCCCAACCTGGTGTTTCATTAAGATCAGAGCGCTTGTAAACATCATTCCGGAGCTCACGTTTCCCCCACATCCCTCAAGGCACACCGTGTCTTTCCCTTGAGTCCCACAACTCACAATATATGGAGGAGAAAAGATGGGCAGGAAGGTGTTTTTTCACCTTTCCACTGAGGCCACTTTATTATTTATGTCCCTTCATTTCATCCAGAACCCTACTCTGGGCTACCTAGCTATTAAACCTCACTAATTTCAAGACTCATGAAAGTACAATTTCCAGTGGAACAGCACTTTTCATTGTTTCTCCTTGGTCTCCGAGTAACTTACACCATCAAAAGAGAATGGGCTGAGATTTCTCTTGTTAATTCAGTCCCAAAATGGAAAAAACAATAATAATTTGAAATCTGGAAAGATAAGTAAAAATTAAAGAAAGAAGTTCCTGAGTTGGAAGAGGCTACCCATTTGACTAGAATGAAAATGAGACGCAATGACACCTAGTATATGGATTCCCACCATATTGACACCACGTGAGTTGTTCAGTCTGAATTCATCCAGAGGAGCCATCATAGGAGGGGTAGTAATGGCTTTGAAATCAGATTGATGTGGGTCCAAATCACACCTCTGCCTTTTACTAACTATGTCATTCATCTTTATGAGCAACAATGTTTATCACCTGCAAACTAGGGTTAATAATAACTTTCCCAGGATTATCGTGAAGACTGAATGTTCCATGTATTTAAAATGTCTAGTGTAGAGTTGACACAGAGTGGAAGGCAGAATAGTAGCTATAAAATATATACCTCACACACCTTGCTGTTTTTCTGGGAACTTTTATTATTTGCTCTTTCAAGTTAAAAATTGAAAGTTATTGTTAAAAATCAAATAGGTTACCTAGAATAAATAATGACAATTTCTTTTAGTGACCACCACCATAACATATGTTAGTATGTCACTCAAGCTTTTGGATGCTATGGGGACATGAGATTGGTAGTTTTTAGTGCCTAGAAGAAAAGGGAAAGTTTTCAGAACATGGTTATGCTAGTGGTAAAAGATAAACTGAAGTATACTACATTTTTAGAGTTTATTTGAGCAAAAACTGATTTGATTTGGACAACCAAAATTGATTAGAAATGCTCCAACAGCAGGAGCTGTTTTCCTTAGGCAATAGTAAGGGTATTGGATTAAACAGTAGATCCGAAGCCTATAAGAAGATGTTGAAACTTGGGCCATATTGTTCTCCCAAAGTCTCAAAAGTATTATTGGCCAAAAATACTTTGGTTTGACTTATGTGTATCAAAAAAGAAACATTTGATTTCTTCTATTGCGCCCTGGGTAGTTTCCCAGTGACTACTTTGATACAAGGTACTGTACTGAAGCCTGATCACTTGTAGGATGGGCTAATTTTTGACCACTCACCCCTGCTCCATTCCATTTTGTGCCATCCATGCCCTGTCCTGCTCTCTGGCCTTCTGATCCCCATAGATTTCTTTATCTAGACTCCCTTGGCAGCCGACTTCAGATGTTTTGGGTTTGGCCAATGGAAGACACTGACAGATTATTTAAAAGTAGGGGTGAGAGATGATGTCAGCAAAATGGTAGAGTAAGAATTTCAAAAAAATTTCCCTCACAAAGAAGCACCTCCCAGGACTGCTGCTGCCAGCGCCCCCATCCCCACCGTGAGCCACTGCGGACCCACGCCTCCATGAGAGACCCTCCAACACTAGCAACTAGTTGCAATTTTGGTGTTCTCGCAGGAGAAAATGAGTGCACATCCTTCTACTCCTCCATCTTGAATCAGTCTCTGCTCCAAGGATTTTAAAAATCAATTCTGTTCTAAAATTCTTCCTTGGAAACTAGAAACTACTAAGCTTGTGAAGCACAATTAGAGAGTCTGTACACTGCAACGAAACATACTGCATGACAACAAAGATCCTGAGTGCCACAACTAAGGCCTGAAACAGCCAAACAAATAGACAAATAAACATTATTTTTAAAATTCTTCCTAAAAAAAATCTCCATTCCATAAAAGCAATCCATAAAAAGTCACCAAACCTGCCAAAATAAATTTTTTCAGAATTGTAGAAATTAAGCAAAGACTGTAGTAATCCAGTACCTTTCACTCAAGAAAAAATAGCTGAATCTCAGTAAGAGCAGCATCTTTTACCCTGGTTTTATCCTCAGTCACTTAGCTTAGAGATAGCCTTGAAAACTAACATCATGCATTCCTGGCATTTCAAGGAGCAAATGAAGCTGGAACACTTTCAAAGATTTATTCCCAAAGAGCAATAATCATATGACCAATCTTATACTTCTCTGGTAGAACCAGTCAAAAAGCTTCATTCCACTCAAAAGTCTTTATTTCAAAATACTGTTCTATACATCTGTGTCTCTTTTGCTGTCTCGCATATAGAGTTATCATTACCATCTTTCTAAATTCCATGAACTGAACTGAACTGAACTGATGGCAAAACCAATACAATATTGTAAAGTCAAAAATAAATAAATAATAATAAAAAGTCTTTATTTCACCTGTCTCAGAACTTGCATAGTACTGCAAGCCCTAGGGGGAAGGGGTGTTTGTTGAAATCTTGTATCTGGTAGTATTTTAATATAGATTCTGCCTGAAACAGTAGGGAAAACAACAGACAATCAAAAACTTAAAGGCCCAACAATGAGTTGTCTACCAGGGCTTGGAAAGACTTCAGCTTACTCCTAAAAATCCATAAAGCCAAGCCTAAACCCAAGGTTATCTGCGTGATCATGAAAAAGCTGAGAAGGCTCTGGCTGACCTTGAGGCTCTGTTCTAGCAGGAAATCAGTGAAAATAATCCAAATACTCACCAGCTGATGAATCGATAAACAAATGTGGTATATCCATACAATGGAATGTTATTCATTCTTAAAAAGGAATAAAGTAGTGATGACAGTGAAAGTCGCTCAGTCATGTCTGACTCTGTGACTCCATGGACTATACAGTCCATGGAATTCTCCAGACCAGAATACTAGAGTGGGTAACCTTTCCCTTCTCCAGGAGATCTTCCCAATCCAGGGATTGAACCCAGGTCTCCTGCATTGCAAGTGGATTCTTTACCAGCCGAACCACCAGGGGAGCCCATCCTGATGCCACAACTATTAAAGCAGTGATAAATACTATAATATGGGTGAACTTAAAAACATTAGGCTGAGTGAAAGAAGAAAGACCCAAAAGGCCACATACTTCTATTTCTTTGAAGAAGTGTCTAGCATAGACAAATCCATAAAGACAGAAAATAAATTAGTACCTGCTCAAGTTAGGAGAAAGAAGACAATGGGCAGTGACTGCTTATTGACATGGGATTTCTTTTGGGGGTGATGGAAATGTTCTGGAATTGGATAATTGTTACATTGCACAACCTTGTGACTAAACTAAAACCACTGAACTGTATGCTATAAAATGGTGAATTTTGTGTTATGTGAAATTTTATGTGAATTATATCACAATTTTTTTTAATGTGGAGGTAGGGAGCTTGGGATATTTCTTCTCCCCTCTCTAACTTTTCAGTTACGCCTTTCTGGAAGCAGGCATGTTCTTCTACATTTCCCACTAAGCTGTCCCTTCTTCAGAGCTTCAACCCATACTAGACTCCAGGAACAATTTTTTTTCCTTCTCTTTGCCCCTTGGTCTAGAAGTGGTGTCCCACCCTTGATGTTCTCTGGGCCCCTCAACTTCTTTGTTTCCTTAAGCTTTCTGACACCACTGGAAGCAGTTCTTCCATTAAAGGCACAGGCCTTCCCACCAGACTTCTTTTTCCTAGTGGGAGCTGACTGATAACACAGACAGCCCCAACTTACCATGAAGAAATGTTCTTTGAAGGTCTGATTCCATGGAGTAGGTTCCCATGGAGAATGGATAGGACAATAGGATTCTCAAGGAATGCTGATGCTTTCCACTATCCTGTTTCTCCATTGTTATCCCATTCGCTACTCCCTTAAGAAATTTCATTGCCCACAATGACTCCAGCTATCACCTCTGAACCAATAACTAATCAGTTTGGGATTTCTGTCTCTAACTAGATTCCTGACTTTTAAACAAAACGTTCTAATGGTACAATCAAAGTTTCCCCATGCATGTCTTATAGACATCTCAACTCAGTATGCACACTTGCAATTATAGTGAATGGCACCACTATCCATCCACTCACTCAAATTAGAACTTCAACTCTATCTTCAAATCTACTCTCTCTCTCACTGTCCAATTGGATCTCAAATCCCACTTATAGTTTAGAAATACTTCAGAGGAATAGGTCTTCAATTCCCCTGATTTCATCATCTTATGTTCCTACTTCTAAATAGCCTTTCTACTACCAGTTTCCTCTTTGAAACATTTTCCCACATATCTAAAATACCATGATCAATCTCAAGAAGTTTAACACTGATGCCACATTATCTAAATACATTTAGCAGTTTTCCAAATTATTCTAATAATATATTTAATGATTAATTTTTCAAACCAAAGGTCAAATCTAGAGTTATGGTTTGCAGTTGTTTGCCATGTCTGTTTATTCTTCATTAAAAATTCCTTTGCTTTTTTTTTTTTGATCTTTTATAACAATGAGATATTTGCAACACCCTAGCAAGTTCTCCTGTAGCTAGTTCCATAAATATGGGTTTTTCTAATTGTTGACTCATGTTTAAATTCCAATTAGACATATTTGGCAAGAATATAACATAAATGGTGTTAGGTCTTTCTCAGTGCATCACATCAGGAAGCATATAATGTCAGATTATTCCATTATGGGTAATGATGTTCCATTACCAGTTAAGATAATGTCCAACAGATTTTTTCCAAAGTAGAAATAGCTTTTTCTCTTTTGCAATTAGTAAATAACTTGTGAGGCTAAACTTTAAGACTGTACAAATATCTTGTTACTCAAGAGACTTTAACCCAAATTTTTAGTTTCTACTGTTGGTACTTGTTTGAATCAGCCATTACATCAATGGTGAAAAAGTGATTATCTTCTAATTCTATTATTCCTTCTACACTCCACAAGCATTCTGCTAATTAAAAAAAGAAGAAGAACTCTTCTTAACCCTTCTACCTCATTTTGCTTTGTTTGCTTTTTTTGAATATCATTATTTTTAATTCAGCTTAAATGATATTATTATTGCTTTTCTTTTAATACTTATTTTCCTCTAATCAGGCCAGTGGGGACATCTTTAAGCTATCTCTTGTGTTCATTTGATACATTCCAATTTTCTTGCTTTCTGAGACAATAAAATACTCCAGATTCAATTTGAATCTGGAATTCTCTGAATTCTCTCCTCATACCTCATTGAACAGAACAAATAATTATGTGTTTAAATCATGAGTTCATTCAGACACCTTCAAATCCATTACAGAGAGCTCACCATTTCATCTCACTCTTTATTTCTAACTCCTTTCTCTCATGATTAAAAAAAAAAAAATCCAATGTTGCCTGGTTTGCTCTGTCATACAATTTGCACAAAGAAGTATGGGAACTGGTACACCAATACCACAACTAACAACAAACACATCAAATAATGTATACATTCATTGCACTTCTTTTTGCTCTTAGATTATATCTCACTGAACATATGCAATGGAATTCTGCATTCAGTTAGTTGGGTTAATTCTTTCTTTTCGCAGGACTATGTTATCAACTGGTTGTACAGTAGGGTTCCCTTATTTCTCTTTTTGTTCAAATTAGGAGTGTACCCTTGCCTGTTTAATTTTATTTTAAAATATACACAACTTTGTAATGGTTTAAAAGTCAAAACTATACTAAGAGGTGTCACTGCTTCCTCATCTCCTCCACGCTTTTCTCATTCCTGTCCTGTATCCAGGCAATTGCTGTAGTAGCTTCTAGCATATTCCTCCCAAGTTTCTTTTTGCAACAATAAGTGTGTGCGTGTGTATTCTTCTTTCTGATTTACTCTCCTTTCTTATGTAAAAAATACCCTTCTATTTGTATACGTTTTCACTTTGTATTTTTGATTTGAAACAGATCCTAGAAGTGACCCTTGAGTAATTAATAAAGATCTTCTCCATTCTCTTTATAGTTTAATAGTTGCTCTGATGTGTGACTATACTATAGGTTATTTAACCAGTATTTTATATGTTGTCTTCAGGTTGTTTCAGTTACTTTACTCCTACAAATCATAGAGTGATGAGTAACTTTGTTCATATTTTTTTGTTTGCTTGTTTATTAGAGTTTCAGGGTCAAGTTCTACAGGTCATATTGCTAAGTCAAAGGGTAAATGTTGCACAGATAATTTTTAGGTATTTAGATTTATTTACCTCCAAATAGATTGCTGTTGCTCTTTAGTTGCTAAGTTGTGTCTGACTCTTTTGTAACCCCGTGGACTGTAGCCCACCAGGCCCCTCTGTGCATGAGATTTCTCAGGCAAGAATACTCGAATGGGTTGCCATTTCCTTCTCCAAGGGATATTCCCAACCCAGGGATCAAACCTGTGTCTCCTGCATTGCATGCAGATTCTTTTTACCACCTGAGCCACAAGAGATTATATCTACAAACAGATTTTTTCATTTAAATATCTACTACCAACATATGGGCTTGCATTATAGGCTGAATTATCTCCCCCAAAATTCTTTATGGAACACCTAACCACCAGTATCTCAGAATGAGATTATATTTGGAGATAGGGCCTTTAAAGAGTTATTAAGTTAAATAAGGTCATTAAGGTAAACCCTAATCCAATCTGACTGCTGTCACAAGAAGAGGAAATTTGGACACACAATGAGATACCTTGGAAGTGCCTGTACAGAAGAAACAGCTTGTGAGTATGCAGTGAGAAGGAAGCCCTCTGCAAGCCAAGGAGAAAGAAATACAAACTATCAACAATTTGATCTTGGACTCTGGCCTCCAGAGTGCGAGAAAATAAGTTTCTGTTGTGTAGGCCTCTAATCTGTGAAATTTTGTTATGGCAGCCAGAGCAAACTAATACAGCTCATTTTCTCCACAGCTGCACCAAGATTTTTGAGCATTTCAATATGTTCAAGGATCATTTCCCTATACTTTTGTGGAGATTGGTGATTTGGGATTTGTTTTCTCAATTTTTAAAAATATTTTATATGTTAAGGAGACAGCCATTTATCTCCACCATATCATGTTGCAAATATTTTCCCCTAGTAAGACATTTTTCTTTTGGTTTTGCTTATTTTTTGCCATGCAGTTCTTTCTTAATTTTTGTAGTAGAATTTATCAATTTTTGCTGTTGTATGTGGGTTTTTTTAATTGAAGCATAATTGCTTTACAATGTTGTGTTAGTTTCCACTGAACAACAAAGTGAACCAGCCATATCCCCTCCCTCTTGGACCTTCCTTTCAACTGGTTACCATCTCACTTTTCTAGGTTATCACAGAGCACCAAGCTGAGCTGCCTATGCAGTACCACAGGTTCCCACTAACTATTTCTTATGTGGTATTTATGTCAAAATTAATCTCCCAGTTCATCCCACACTACCCTTCCTATCCTGTGTCCACACATCGATCTTCTTGTTTTTCAGTCGCTCAGTAATGTCTGACTCATTGTGACCCCATGGACTGCACACACCAGGCTTCCCCATCATTTGCCATCTCTGGAGCTTGCTCAAATTCATGTCCATTGAGTCGATGATGCCATCCAACCATCTCATCCTCTGTCGTCCCCTTCTCCTCCTGCCTTCAATCTTTCCCAGCATCAGGGTCTTTTCTAATGAGTCAGCTCTTCACATCAGGTGGCCAAAGTATTGGAGCTTCAGCTTAGCATCAGTCCTTCCAATGAATATTCAGGACTGATTTCCTTTAGGATGAACTGGTTGGATCTCCTTGCTATCCAAGGGACTTTCAAGAGTCTTCTCCAACACCACAGTTCAAAAGCATCAATTCTTCCGCGTTCAGCCTTCTTTATAGTCCAACTCTCACATATGTACATGACCACTGGAAAAATCATAGCTTTGACTGTACAGACCTTTGTTGGCAAAGTAATGTCTATTTTTTAATATGCTGTCTAGGTTTGTCATAGCTTTTCTTCTGAGGAGCAAGCATCTTTTAATTTCATGGTGGCAGTCACTCTCTGCAGTGATTTTGGAGCCCAAGAAAATAAAGTCTGTTGTCGGGAGCCAGCATGAGGAATCCCACCCGTGACAGGGTCACCTGGCAAACTCAGATGGCAGGGCAATTTGAGTCATCGGACCCTGGTTTTTCCTGAACATGTGCCCCCCAAAATAAGATTTGTCTGTTTTCCCATTTCAGCCCAACCCCCCTTTGATAATGCTCTAGCCTGCCTAACAGGTTCCCCTAATTTTCTGCAAGCTTGTGAATTGCTCACAACCTCCCAAATGTGGAAGGCACAAAAGCCTCAAAGTATCTTAAAGTTTCAGAGTCTTTTCAAATTTATATTGGTGACAGGATTTCACGGTTGACTCAATGATTGCTGCTGCCAGACTTCCTTATTTTTTTATCTATCAGGCACCCAGGAAGATATAATCAATACATATGGGATATGAAAAAGGATATCTAATAGTTTTGATGTTAGCAATACTAGACTTTTGCTATAAATCACTGTACTTCCTTTTATTACAAACTGCTGTATTTTTATTTAGTGTTTTCTGAGAGTGGCATTCAGACTTTGGAAAGATTAACACAAATAAGTCTTCTGGTTAACAAAAACTTCATCAAAAGAGAGCCATAGAAATGTTAATAGGCCTCTTGGCCAGAAGATAGTGTAAACCACCTGAGACTTTTGTAACAGGAGAGTATGCAAAAAAGAAAGCCTTGTCTCAATGAGGGTCGGGACTGCTACTTCTGCGTAACTCTGCATATTCTATTATGTATAATTTGGGGTATATAAGTTGATTCTAAACAATAAACGCTCTCTTGGAGCCTTACGCCGACGTTGGATTTCCCCTTTCTTCCCCTTTTTCCCCTCTTCCCTTTTTTCCCTTTTCCCCCCTTTTTCCTTTCTCCCCTTCCCTCTCTTGGAGCCTTACACTAAGTCAAAAGAGAGCCATAGAAATGTTAATAGGCCTCTTGGCCAGAAGATAGTGTAAACCACCTGAGACTTTTGTAACAGGAGAGTATGCAAAAAAGAAAGCCTTGTCTCAATGAGGGTCGGGACTGCTACTTCTGCGTAACTCTGCATATTCTATTATGTATAATTTGGGGTATATAAGGTGATTCTAAACAATAAACGCTCTCTTGGAGCCTTACGCCGACGTTGGATTTCCCCTTTCTTCCCCTTTTTCCCCTCTTCCCTTTTTTCCCTTTTCCCCCCTTTTTCCTTTCTCCCCTTCCCTCTCTTGGAGCCTTACACTAAGGCTGGGCTTCCCCATGTCGTTCTTTTCTTTTTCTCCCCTTTTTCGGCTGAATTCCCATCTGGGGCGCGGAGGCTCGCCATGTCTACTTACCTGTCCCAGCTGCTAAGATCTGTAGGAGAGAGAGCCCAGGGCGGGGCACTCTCCAATATTCAAACGGACGCCGGTGGCCTAACGTAGATGGTGCAAACCTCTTGTCTCGAGGTTTTATTGGCTTTCCACGTAAACCAAGTTATTCAGCCTTCTTTTCTTCCACTAATTTCCTACTATACTATTCTATCCTGAGCTATCCTGTTCTCTCCTATCCTTTCCTATCTCGCCCGCTCTGTCCCCCCTTTGGATATCCCTGGATCCACCGGGGCTGGTCCCCGGCAGTCTGTCACTCTTTCCATTGTTTCCATCCTCCATGCCTCTATTACTGCCCTGCAGCTAGGCTCATTTGTACCCTTTTTCTCAATTCCACATACATATATTATGGGGAAATGCATATGGATTTTTGAATCACATTGAGTAAACATCTTCCCACACTCAAGTTACAAAAACAGTCATCCATATTCTCTTTAGTACTTCTATGGTTTGTTTAGTTTGTATTTGTACTTTTAAGTCTCTCATCCTTTCATAGTTTACAGTATATGGTATAAGGTAGGAATTAGTTTTATCTTTTTCCAAATGGCTATTCAGCTGTCCCAACTCCATTTATTTAAAAAGCCCACCTTTTCTTCAGTGATTTGAAATGCCAGTTTTATCTGATGATACATTTTTGTACACACTTGAACCCATTTCTGCCTTTATTTGGTTTCTCTGGTCTCCACCCCATGCCAGTACCACACTGTACTTACCACTGAGCACTTAGACTGTGTTCATGTCAGGTAATATCGTTCTCTCTCTTTGCTTCCCCCTCCCTCTGCCCAAGTTTTCCTAGATTTTTGACATGTTTACTTTTTGACATGACTTTAGAATCAACTATTTATCTTATGGAGAGGTGAGAGTGCTTGTAGGCATTTTCCTTACAGTTGGATAAAATTTATACACTAACTTAAGAAGAACTGACATCTGAATAATGTTGAGCAGTTCTCTACACAAACAGATGCCTTTTTACTTTCTCTAACCTGCGCTCAAGTCTTTGGGGAAGATTTCTAAATTTTCCTCATTGAAATTTTGCGTGGTTCTTTTTAGCTTCCCTGGTGGCCACAGCAGTAAAGAATTCGCCTGCCGTTGCAGGAGACACAGATCCAATCCCTGGGTCAAGAAGATCCTCTGGAGGAGGGAGTGGCAACCCACTCCAGTATTATTTCTTGGAAAACTTCACGGACAGGGGAGCCTGGCAGGCTACATACAGCCCATGGGGTCGCAAAGAGGTACAACTGAGCATGTTTCTTTTTTTTGTTACAATTGCAAATGACTTTTTCCCCTTACGTTGTAAATTATAATTGGTTATTTTCTGTATATATGAAGACTATTGAATTTTATGTCAATTTTTTATCCTAATATCTGAGTTCCTCACTAATTTCCACTAGTTTAATCACTAATTATTGGGTTTTCAAGCTTCGTTGTAATTTCATCTTCATAAAGAGGTGGTTTTTCTTCTCCTCAAATGGTATTGATTAACAGCTTCAATACAACATTACATAGAATGAAGATAAAGGGTATCTTTGCCTTATTTCTAGTCTTGGAAGGGGTGTCTTCCATGCTTCTGAATTAAATACGACTTTACATTTAGAATATATATGCATGCATACATAAATCACAAGTATATATAAGGACATATATGTTAATTGTGTAAAGAAATTATCTGTGAATTCTTAGTTACTGAGTGCATTTTTCAGAAATAGGTGTTAAATATTATTGAAGGTCTTCCAGATCCATTTAGATAATCATATGACTTTTCTCCTTAAATTTCACCATAAGGTGAATTATGTTAGTGGATTTCTTCATACTGAAACTCCTTGCATTCCTGAAATTTGATCTAGATGTTTTATTTCATTAGATGGTTTTGGATTCCTTTTGCTAGAGTTTCATTTAGTTTTTGCAACTATAATTATAAAGAAAATTGGTCTGCAAATGGGCTACAGTTCATGGGGTTACAAAGAGTCAGACACAACTGAGTGACTAACAATTTCCACACTTCTTTTTCACTTCTCTATAAACTATATTGTGGTTATCATTTTACTAATAATCTTTATTAGATTTAATTATCAACATTACACTTACTTCTTAAAAAAATTTTAGAAATTTTCCTTCATTTTCTACACTCCGAAGCAATTTATGAAGTGTTGTTTTTTAGTCACTAAGTTGAGTCCAACTCTCTTGTGACCCCATGGACTGTAGCCTGCCAGGCTCCTCTGTCCACGGGATTTCCCAGGCAAGATTACTGGAGTGGGTTGCCATTTCCTTCTTCAGGGGATCTTCCCAAACCAGGGATCTAACACAGGTCTCCTACACTGGCAGGAGGACTCTTCACCCGTGAGTCAGCAGGGAAGCCCTTACGAAGCATTGAGATTATCTAATCTTTGAAGGTTTGTAGTCTTCCCTGTGCAACAATCTGTGTCTGGTGTTTCTACATGGAATAACTTGCTGATTACTTTCTCCATCTTTTTTCCACACTGAAGAGTGGTCTGTTTGAGCTTTCTATATAAAATGGGATCTGTTTTCATAAATTACATTTTCACAGAGAATAACCAATCTCACACTTTTCAAATTTATTTGTATAGAGCTTTGCAAAGTAGTCTATTTATGATTGACTTTATCTTTATAACAGTTATTTCCCTCTGTGAAGTGAAGTGAAGTTGCTCAGTCGTGTCCGACTCTTTGTGACCCCATGGGCTGTAGACTACCAGGCTCCTCTGTCCATGGGATTTTCCAGGCAAGAGTCTTGGAGTGGATTGCCATTTCCTTCTCCCGGGGATCTTCCCAACCCAGGGATCAAACCTGGGTCTCCCGCATTGTAGACAAACGCTTTACCGTCTGAGCCACCAGGGAAGTCCTATTTCCCTCTCAGTTCAGTTCAGCGCGCAGTTGTGTCTGACTCTTTGCGACCCCATGAATCGCAGTACGCCAGGCCTCCCTGTCCATCACCAACTCCCGGAGTTCGCTCAGACTCACGTCCATTGAGTCTGTGATGCCATCCAGCCATCTCATCCTCGGTCGTCCCTTTCTCCTCCTGCCCCCAATCCCTCCCAGCATCAGGGTCTTTTCCAATGAGTCAACTCTTCGCATAAGGTGCCCAAAGTACTGGAGCTTCAGTTTTAGCATCATTCCTTCCAAAGAAGTCCCAGGGTTGATCTCCTTCAGAATGGACTGGTTGTATCTCCTTACAGTCCAAGGGACTCTCAAGAGTCTTCTCCAACACCACAGTTCAAAAGCATCAATTCTTCTGTGCTCAGCCTTCTTCACAGTCCAACTCTCACATCCATACATGACCACAGGAAAAACCATAGCCTTGACTAGACGGACCTTAGTCGGCAAAGTAATGTCTCTGCTTTTGAATATACTATCTAGGTTGGTCATAACTTTTCTTCCAAGGAGTAAGCGCCTTTTAATTTCATGGCTGCAGTCACCATCTGCAGTGATTTTGGAGCCCAAAAAAACAAAGTCTGACACTGTTTCTACTGTTTCCCCATCTATTTCCCATGAAGTGATGGGGCCAGATGCCATGATCTTCGTTTTCTGAATGTTGAGCTTTAAGCCAACTTTTCCACTCTCCTCTTTCACTTTCAACAAGAGGCTTTTTAGCTCCTCCTCACTTTCTGCCATAAGGGTGGTGTCATCTGCATATCTGAGATTATTGATATTTCTCCCAGCAATCTTGATTCCAGCTTGTGTTTCTTCCAGTCCAGCATT
>SJXQ01004823.1:0-30754 GCA_006408695.1 Aepyceros melampus | reverse complement strand
ATAGTGGCTGTACTAGTTTGCATTCCCACCAACAGTATAAGAGGGTTCCCTTTTCTCCACATCCTCTCCAGCATTTACTGCTTGTAGACTTTTGGATCGCAGCCCTTCTGACTGATGTGAAATGGTACCTCATTGTGGTTTTGATTTGCATTTCTCTGATAATGAGTGATGTTGAGCATCTTTTCATGTGTTTCTTAGCCATCCATATGTCTTCTTTGGAGAAATGTCTGTTTAGTTCTTTGGCCCTTTTAAATTTTTCTTGTTAATTTCTACTTTATGGCACTTACTAGGACCTTCTTTATGACCCAAAATGTGCTCAATTTTTGTGAACATTCTATTTGTGTTTTTAAAAGGAAGTATATATTCTATATTTGCAAGGTTTGAGATTTGATATAAACCCACCTTATTGATTATGTTGATTTTGCCTTTACATTCTTATTTATTTGATTGTTTTCATTCTTCTGAACTATCTTTGTTAATCTTTTTATTTTTAGCCTTTCTGAGCCACTTTGTGACAGGTGGCTTTCATTGTAGGTATATCTTTCCTTTATTTAATGGACCTGAGCCTTGCTGTAAGTCAATGTCAACATATTTTTAATGAAGGGTAATGCAAGAAATGTTTAAATTAATCATAATAATATGATAAATATAAGCTATTGATATGACTACTTGGTCTCAACTGATTTTTTTTAATTGACTGTGTATATTGTGCTATTCTCTATGTGGCTGGTTTTCTGTGTCCATTTCATATTTCTTTGGGTATTCGGGAAGTTCAGTGTGTTCATTGTAGTGGTTGCCTTTTCGCTAATAATAGCCATCTTAATGCTCTTAGTCCATTTTTTTCTCATTTGCCTTTCTACATTCTGGTCTATCTGCTTTAAATGAAATCCTTCGCTCTGCCCTATTTTCTATGCAACAAGCCATTATTTCAGTTTTGTCAGAACACACAGCAGTCACACGGTTCTTCCACTATTGTCCCCGTCCTTCTTTAGGTACAGATGTACACTGAAATATATTTGACCCTCACTCTCAACCCGTCTATCTGAGCATCCTAGTCCTGGTCCTATGTTGGCTGAATCATGTTCACCCTCTGGCAGATGACTTAAGAGCAACAGCCAGTGATCTGAGTTTTTGCTCGGAGAAAACTGCCTCTTACAGTCTTAGCTCTCAGTGATGAGCTCATCTAGAAAGAGAGTATTCCTGTTACACTTCCTTTTGTTTTCTGAAAGTGAGACTCCCTGGTTCTCTTATTTTACATGAAAAGTCTGACGTTTACTTGATTTTCTTTTCTATATGACTCATTTGGTCCTTTTGTCTGAAGACCTGGTGAATGTGTTCTTTATCTTTAAAGTGTAATATTTTCTTGGAATAAGTCTTAGACTTCATCATTTCAGGTTTATTTTCCCAGGAACACAATGGGTTCTTTAAAGATGCAGATTCAAGTCTTCTTTTAATTTTAAAAATTTGTCTTAATTTATAGTTTGAAATGCTAGTTATTTTGCATTGAAATATTTTTATTTTTCTGACTCTTCTGAACCTATCTTCTATCAGTTATTTTTGTTCTGATCTTTTTTCCTTCATTCTTATTTATTTCATCCTCTTCCTATTGTTCTCAGTGTCTCATCATCTATTGTCCCATGAGTACCTTATTCAATTTAGCCTTCTTTTTTTAGATGATCTTGTCTTTTATTTCCATTTCTTTCCTGAGTTTATTCAACTTCTACTTATATTTTCTTTTTTTGTCTATATTTGTTCTAAACTTTAGAACTTCTGACAAGATTTCGGTGTCATATTTTCAAATGCCTGTTTTAGGATATTCAATTCGGGTGTTATGTTAAAGTTTCTTTTGCTTCATGTTTGATTTAGATAGGAACATTCACATCTGCTGAAATGTTTGGATTCTCATATTTTGTTTCCTTAGTGGCCTTGTACATATGTTGTCTGACATTTTTTGTTTATTTTTAAGTGTTTACATAAACGGTTGTATGTAGGCACAATTATGGCGGTCGGTGACTGACAGTGTTTCTTAGTTCAAGAGCACCCTCTTCTGTTGGTATAGAAAAGTGTAGCTTTTTCCATTGATGGCACTTCAGGGAGGAGGGATTGGTGTTTCTTCTGATTTTTGAGATTCACTTTTGTTTGGCAGAATAACATCACTTCCTTATTTCCTTTCTCTAACAAGCTTCTAAAAGTACCCCTGCCAAGTGTCCTCTCCCCTTCTACCCACAACACCAGTCTCTGTCCCATGCGCAACCGAGCCCTTCCGTTCCATTCCCAGGGAACCTGTATTTCAGTGACATGGTCTCAAAGCTGTGCTCATTATTTTTCACTCGAATGTGAACTCCTCTTTCTGAGGGTTATTTTATCAGTGATCAAGGCCCCCAGACTCATCTTCTCTTTTCCCTGTGTCTTCATCCTGGCTCTTTGTTCCAGCATGATGGAATCTGGAATTTATCTTGTCGAACTTAAAAGCTTACTCTTCTACTGTAGTGTAACATGAAATTTAGAGTATTCTCTCTCTCCTAGTTATGTTGTATGTGGTGGCTCAGCAGTAAAGAATCCGCCTGTCAATGTAGGACATGTGAATTTGGTCCCTAGGTCAGGAAGATCCCCTGGAGAAGGAAATGGCAAATGACTCCAATATTCTTGCCTTGGAAATCCCATGGACAGGGGAGCTTGGCAGGCTACAGTTCATCAGTGACCAAAAAAAAAGTGTGTGTGTATATATATACATATATATATATAATTCATATATAATTACACATGTATAATTTACATTTACATATACATATAATTATAAATATATACACGTTAGAGACAGACAAAGAGAGAGACTCTGAAAGTCTTTATTGACTCAGGGCATTCTTAAAACTGTTTTGACCGTAAGAAATTTAATTTTTAGGATTACTTATGAAAGCTTATTAGAGTCAGGTCCCTTGACTTACAGCCCAGTTTCACCACTAACACCTCATGTGGCCTTGGACAAGTCATTTAACTTCCCTGGATGCAAGTTTTCTCTTAGTGGAAGAAATCTGTAAATGTCATGCCACTGATATTAAATAAGCTTTAGACTCCCCATCCCTCTTACCAAACTTGACTCCCTTCCCTGTTTGATGCACACACATGAAATTAACTTGCATCACACAACTCGGGTGTCAGCATCACAAAGAAAACTAGTCCAGTGTTAACTGAGTCTTGGCAAAATGTAAATATTAACTTGCTTCCCCTGCTGGTTTAAAGAGAATTGAGGTCTCTGCTAATTCAAGTTGTAGCCCTCCCAGGGAGGAGAGCTCAGTTAGGAGCTGCCACGTGTCTGTGTTGGGTTTCTTTTACAAGGTCAGGATGTTCCTTCTCAAACACAAACAGTCCCTAGCAAGTCCAGGCAGAAGTCTCTGCCACATGTGCCTTCCTTCCCCCTTCTCCACACTCCTTTGGGCTCAGGGTCCTGCCCTTTAACCAATTCCTACTCTATGAAATATCTCCATTCCAAGAGGAGACCATAATTTTAAATAAACCAAAATCAAGAAGAAGCAGGGGAACTGCAAGGGTAAATGTGAAAACCTACAAGGTCACCATAACCACTCTTTCTCAATAATGAGAATTTATGTAGTGTTCTCAGTTTTCATGTGGCTAAAATAATGATACATATTCCCCACTCGTAGTGGCTGAAGAGACAATATCACAGATGATTCATCCCAGAAAGGCCCTCCAGAAGTCATCTTGCCAATGCCCTTGCTTCACACTGAAATGGCCCTCACCCGTTATGAACAGATGCAAGCACTGGGTGGATAGAGAGGTCCTCCTATTCTTAAAGCTGTCAAGGTCAGGAGCTGAAGCTGCCCCCTCAGTCACCTGCTCGTGGGTTCCCACCACTTTGACATTCAGGAAGCCAAGCAGAAATAGACTTCCTTTATCAGCATCTAATACCCAGCCCTGTTCATTCCAAAACTATGTCCAACTGTCACTCGTAGGCTTTCTATCTCTTTGCATCTGCATCCAGAACACTGGCTGCAAAGGTGACAAAAACAGTGGGTCAGCACCAACACACACAGGCTTCCATGATGGCTCAGTTGGTAAAGAATCCACCTGCAATGCAGAAGACCCCAGTTCGATTCCTGGGTTGGGAAGATCTGCTGGAGAAGGGATAGGCTACCCACTCCAGTAATCTTGGGCTTCCCTTGTGGCTCAGCTGGTGAAGAATCCACCTGCAATGTGGGAGACCTGGGTTCAATCCTTGGGTTGGGAAGATCCCCTGGATTAGGGAAAGTCTACCCAACTCCAGTATTCTGGCCTGGAGAATTCCATGGACTTGTATAGCACATGGGATCCCAAAGAGTTGGACACAACTGAGCAATTTTCACTTTCACCAACACACATTCACATTTGTGCACACACTCATATGCACACTCACATACACACATGTACCACACACAGACACACGTCCACCCTTGTGTACCCATGTAGTTAGGTTTAATGTCAGAGAAAAGAGGAAAATGTGTCAAAAGGGAACATATCATTGGAAAAAGGATTAGGAAACCAAGGGAGAAAGAACAGACTCACACAGTCCCCTGAGGCCCCAAGGAGCTGATCTACTTTTGTTGTCTCCACCAAACCGGCTTCATTCCAGAGGTCAAGAAGACTCTTTCCGATCTCACTCTCTGGCAAGCCTCTTTGCAAAGGAAACCAGAACAATATTCAAACGTGAATCCTACTTTAATTCTACTGTGTAGAATCTTTCATTGGCAGGAAAACACTTGAGGCCACATTAGACTATCAGAATGGCTCTCTGAGATTAGAAGAGACACATTAACCATACTGTTGCCAAAAATGGAATATTTTTTATTTTTATCTTCTTCTAATGCAAAAAAAGCATATTTTATTTTAAAAGCTATGAATCAAACATTAACAGGCTTGTGGTATATGATGACTACCCAGTTACCAAACCTGGACACATCAAGGAAAAAATCAAGCTCCCCAAAAGTAGTTCAAGGTCTAAAGAGGTTTAACCTACCAGATCCTCCCAGACATGGCCCCAGCCCACCTCTCAGACAGCAAGTATTTTCTGCTTTCTCCCATATGCCACTCTGTTACAGACCAATTTAATCACTCACTTTTTCCAGACATGTTTCTTAGAATATTGTTCCCAAAGGTCTTTATAGCTCTGTCTCCTTCAGAGTTTGGTAAAATATCACTTTCTCTGTGAAACTGTCCCTGGATCTCTAGTTGGAAGAAATTTCCCATTTTACCGAGTTCTTTTTCTAACTTCTTATCACACTTGGCACATTTTGCTTGGTAAAGTAGCTATTTACCAACATGTCTTAGCTTCTCTGAGTTTAGAAATGAGAAGCCAATGAAGTGTTCTAAGCAGGAAAATAAGGGTCACATTCATATTTGAATGACTGGCTTAGTTGAAGATGGGCATGCTAATTTTTGTTTGATATTGGAATAGCAGCACAGTCCCTATGCAGAGGAACAATACAGGCAATGTAAACCACTGTAAGCCAGTCTGCAAATGGCCACCTGATAGAAGCACTTAAGTCCATTCTGACCTTAATGCTATTTTGAACTAGAGCTACAGCTAGTTTGAATAAGTAGGTGATCTAATAACACAGTGGTCAATATCATCAACTCAAGGCAAAACTGAGACTAAAATTCCAGTCTTGCTGTGCAGGCTTGGGCAGTTTGCTGTGCAAACATGTCCAAGTTTCTGTGTCCTTATCTGTATGTTACTTAGAGGACTAAATATAGTAACATAAAGAGAGCTCTTAGCATTATACCTGGCTTATAGGTATGAACTGATTGTTGCTGAGAAAATAAACTCTTAATAAATGTCAGTAAATAAAAAGCAAAAGTGAAGTCGCTCAGTCATGTCCGACTCTGCGACCCCACGGACTGTAGCCCACCACGCTTCTCCGTCCATTGGATTTTCCAGGCAAAAGTACTGGAGTGGGTTGCCATTTCCTTCTCCAGAGGATCTTCCTGACCCAGGGATCAAACTCAGGTCTCCCGCATTATAAGCAAGACGCTTTACTGTCTGAGCCACCAGGGAGGTAACCTCCTTAAATATTATAGTCAACTGATTTTGACATTGGAACAAGACAATACAATGGAGCAAAGATAATCTCTTCAACAAATGGTGCTATAACAAATGGATATCTGTGTCCAAAAACTAAATCTCAGCACAAATCTTTATACCCTTCACAAAAATTAACTCAAACTGGATCATAAATCTATATATGAAATACAAAACCATAAGACTCCTAGAAGATAACATGGGAGAGAACCTAGATGACTTTGGGTTAGTGATGCTTTTTAAGATACAACACCAAGGACACAATCCATGAAAGAAATGAGTGATAAGCTGCTGCTGCTAAGTCGCTTCAGTCATGTCCGACTCTGTGCGACCCCATAGATGGCAGCCCACCAGGCTCCCCCATCCCTGGGATTCTCCAGGCAAGAACACTGGAGTGGGTTGCTATTTCCTTCTCCAATGCATGAAAGTGGAAAGGGAAAATGAAGTCGCTCAGTCATTTCCGACTCTTTGCGACCCCAAGGACTGCAGCCCACCAGGCTCCTCCACCCATGGGATTTTCCAGGCGAGAGTATTGGAGTGGGTTGCCATTTCCTTCTCCAAGTGATAAGCTAGACTTTATTAAAACTTAAAACCTCTGCTCTGCAAAAGACAATATCAATAGAATTAGAAGGCAAGCTATACACTTGGAAAAGGCATTTGCAATGGGCACATCTACCAAAGGATCATTATCCAAAATATGCAAAGAACTTTTACAACTCAACAATAAGAAAACAACTTTTTTTTTTTAAGTCAGCCAAAGACTTTAACAGACACCCCTTCAAAGAAGACACAGAGATGATAAATAAGCATATGAAGAGATGATAAATAAGCATATGAAGAGACTCCACATCACAGGTCATCAGGGAAATGAAAACAAAAACTACAATGAGATACCACTACACATCTATTAGAATGGACAAAATCCAGAACACCAATAACATCAAATGCGGATCAGGATGTGGGCAACAAGAATGCTCATGCATTGCTGGGAATGCAAAATGGTACAGCCACTTTGGAAGGCAATTTGGCAATGTCTTACAAAAGTAACATACTCTTATCATACATTCCAATAATCACACCCCCTTGGTATTTGCCCAAGGAACTAAAATTTTATGTCCACACAAAAATTTGTACCCAGGTGTTTTTAACAACTTTATTTATAATTACCAAAACTTGGAAGCAATCAAGATATCCTTTAGTAGGTGAATGATTAAATGAACTATGGTCATCCTGACAATGAAACAGTCAGTTCAGTTCAGTTCAGTCGCTCAGTTGTGTCCAACTCTTTGTGACCCCATGAATCGCAGCACATCAGGCCTCCCTGTCCGTCACCAACTCCTGGAGTTCACTCAGACTCACGTCCATTGAGTCGGTGATGCCATCCAGCCACCTCATCCTCTGTTGTCCCCTTCTCCTCCTGCCCCCAATCCCTCCCAGCATCAGGGTGTTTTCCAGTGAGTCTACTCTTCGCATGAGGTGGCCAAAGCACTGGAGTTTCAGCTTCAGCCTCATTCCCTCCAAAGAAATCCCAGGATTATTCAACACTAAAAAGGAAATGTGGAGAAGGCAATGGCACCCCACTCCAGTACTCTTGCCTGGAAAATCCCATGGACAGAAGAGCCTGGAAGGCTGCAGTCCATGAGGTCGCTGAGGGTCGGACACGACTGAGCGACTTCCCTTTCACTTTTCACTTTCATGCATTGGAGAAGGAAATGGTAACTCACTCCAGTGTTCTTGCCTAGAGAATCCCAGGGACAGGGAAGCCTGGTAGGCTCCCGTCTATGGGGTCGCACAGAGTCGGACACGACTGAAGTGACTTACAGAAAAAGGAAATGAGCTTCCCTGGTGCCTCAGCAGTAAAGAATCTGCCTGCGATGCAGGGGACACAAGAGACATGGGCTCGATCCCTGGGTCAAAACAATCCCCTGGAGGAAAGCAAGGCAACTCACTCCAGTATTCTTGCCTGAAAATTTTCATGGACAGAGGAGACTGGCGGGTTATAGTCCAGGGGTGACAGAGACTCAGTTGCATGGCTGAAGCGACTGAGCACAGCAAAGCATCAACTCAGAAAAGATATGATGGAAACTTAAATGCATATTACTACATGAAAGAAGCCAATTTGAAAAGGCTACATACTGTATGCATGAACGTTCAACATAAATGACACATTTTGAAAACAAAAATGTCAGTGGTTGCCAGGAGTGACAGGGGAGAGTAGAATAGGAAATACACAAAGAGTTTCTAGGACAATGAAAATACTCTGTGTAGAATTATAACAACCAATATATGCTATAATGCTTTCATCCAAACCCATACTCCTAAGGTAAACTATGAACTTTGAGTGATTGATTATTACGTATCAATATAGGATCATCTATTGTGAAAAAAACAAATGCGGCCTTCTGATGAGTGATGTTGGTAATGGGAGAGCCTATGCTTGCGTGGGGGATTTTCCAGGTGACACTAGTCGTAAAGAAGCTGCCTGCCAACGCTGAATGCAACAATCCCTGGGTCTGGAAAATCCCCTCGAGGAAGGCACGGCAACCTCACTGCAGTAGTCATGCCTGGAGAATCCCACAGACAGAAAAGCCTGGCAGGCTACACATCCACAGGTTGGCAAAGAGTCGGACAAAATTGAAGCGACTGTGCACACACGTTAGCACAGGCTTGTGCAGCGCTAAGTTTGCGTGGGACGGGAAGCATATGAAAAATCTCTATACGATCTTGTTGTAAACCTAAAACTGCTCTAGCAAAATTAAGTCTTCGTTAAAAAAAATTAAAAAGTAACATACCCACAAAAAAAAAAAAGAAGAGATCTTAACATACAGATGGTACTATTCTGTGATCCATCCCCATTAAGGCTGAGGACAACTGTTCAGAAGAGAGAGAGAAAAAAAAAAGTGAAACCCACAGAAACAAACATCTCTCAACAAACATAGATTTGGTGGAACTGGAGAGCTTGGTGAGATGCTACTGCAGGGGCTCAGGATGGAAGGGAAAGGCTTCTGTGTCATGGTCCAGGCACTAAGTGATATGCAGATTTAGGCAAATCACATTTGTCCAATCCTCAGATTTTTTAACATTAGAACGCTGCATGAAGCTGACTAGCCTCCAAATTCCTTTAGCTCTCTGGCTTTCTCTGAGGTTATGAGATGAAAGCTGTTGATATCTAAAGACTCTTGAAACCCACTGGGCATGGCTTTTGAGAAAAAGTTTGAGTCTTACAGTTGAGGCAGGGAATTGAACTAGAGATTCCAGATGGACAGTTTTTCCAGCCAAAGACAATGCTTCTAGAAGGACTGAGGTCACATTTGTTTCAAGAGGGTTCAGTACCATGAAGGCCTTCTATAGAGACAATAGACTACTCCTAACTGAGTACCTCCAACAGGTGTGGCTGTTTCTCACTCTTCCCTATTCTTTATAGCAACAAAGTCAGATGACAGCAAAGAAGATATCTTAAAAATACCTCGCTCCTCCTCCTTGCAGTTCCGAAGCCTCCCAGAGATACCCAAAATACAGTTTAATGTATTTTTATGGTCTTAGAAAATGCAGTCCTTCTCTTCTTCCTCGGGTCCAGAAAAGCCTCCCATTCAGAGTTCTTATCTTTGAAACTTGCAAGGGATGGGCGCTGGTGATTTGCAGTAGTGCTCCATGTGATTTAGACTCATAAATCGAGAGATTGTCTACAAGTAAATTGCACAGAGCCTTAGGCCAGACGCAGCAGCCTGGTGTTTAAACAATCTGGTCTAATCCCCTTGGCTAACAGGCTCTCCTGCTCCAAGGAATGGCAGGCAGGACTGCCTCATGTGCAAGTCCCAACATTATCCATAATTTCAGTCTATTTCTAGTGGGGCTTTGGGAGACCATCCTCTCAAGCCAGAGTCACTTCAAACCAATTTATCTTCACCTGTCCAAGGAGAAATAAAAGCCAGCTCTGGCATTTAAGAAAAATGTTCTCAAATATATCAAAATTGACTGAAGCAAACGCCCAAGTCCCCTGCTGCCTCCAGGGCCTGCCCATCACTGGCCAGGGGAGATTTCTGGCACCAGCAAGATGGATTCCCCAGTGGTTTGATCCAGAATTTCTCCCCCAACACAAGGGATCTACCTTGGCCTGTATTTTCCAGGCATGAAATTGAAAGAGAAATCGAGCTGTATTAAGTCCAGGTTACATGTGGGAGCCCATGAGTTGAGCCCGATCTGTGGCTTCCCCAAGGACAATGCATTTACAAGTCCCCTAGGAGGGCTATGTGGTTGCTTTCTGACATCAGTGCTCTTTTTAAAACTGCTCAGCAAATGCCAGCTGTTCCAAGGAGTCATGTGACTTCTCAGATCTCCAAGCTGGAGGGTTTGAGTCTTATTTATATTTCTGCAAATTTTCAAAAGCTCAAATTGGTAGAGAAAGAGAGATGTCAAGGGCAATGTGACCTTGGTCTCCTAGCCTGGGCCCTCATGGGGGTTCCCAGCACTAGGGTGTCATTGCAGAAACGCATGCTTGTGGGATTTGGTTTCTCTTCAGGTGGTTCATCTGCCAGGTCTTCCACACATGGGCTGAGGGAGTGTCCAGCCTTTCTGCAGTGACTCTTGCAGCCTGTGGAGGATCAAACTTTCCAGGCAGTCTTTTAGGAGCTCACTCTCTCTATCATGGTGCCAGCCCTAAGTCTCCTCTCTGTCCGGCTTCACACTGACTTAACAATTAACTTCTTCTTGAAATGTGCTGTCATCTCTGAACTGTTTGAGAAGGAATCAAGATTCATGGAGCTTGCTCTGCTAAGAAGGAGTAAGCAGGGGATGACAGCTATCAGTGGCTGAATTCAGAGCTGTCATAAGGTCCAAAGGCCTGAGAGTCTGCACAGCACTTGGGTACAGGAAAATGACCAAGGAGGGTGTCTTAGTCCATCTGGTTACTATAACCAAACATCACAGATGGGATGGCTTATAAGCAACAGCCATTGATTTTTCACAGATATGGAGACTGGAGGTTGAAGATCAGGGTGCCAGCTTGCCAGGTTCTGGTAGAAGTCCCTTATCAGGTTGCAGACTGCCAACTTCTCGTTGTGGCCTCAGATGGTAGGAGGAACAAGGGAGTTCCCTCTGGAACCTCTTTTATAATAGCATTAGTCTCATTCATAAGGCTCTGCCCACCTAATACCATCATGTTGTCGTTGTTCAGTTGCTCAGACATGTCCAACTCTTTGTGACCCCAAGGACTGCAGCATACCATGCTTCCCTGACCATCACTATCTCCTTGAGTTTGCTCAAACTCACGTGCATTGAGTTGGTGATGCCGTCTAACCATCTCATCCTCTGTTGCCCCTTCTCCTCCTGCCTTCAATCTTTCCCAGCATCAGGGTCTTTTCCAGTGAGTCAGCTCTTCACATCAGGTGGCCAAAGTATTGAAGCTTCAGCTTTAGCATCACTCCTTCCAATGAATATACAGGGTCAATTTCCTTTAGGGTTGACTGGTTTGATGTCCTTGCTATCCAAGGGACTCTCAAGAGTCTTCTGCAACTAGGACTTCAACATATGAATTTTGGGCAGACACAAATATTCACAGTAGCAAGGGAGAAATTAAAGAAGGGGTATTTGGGTCCAGTATGTGGAATATAGTTATCAAGCACACCAAAGGGCCAGACATTTTATATACATAGCTAGTTAGTTCATGCAGTAAATCTATGAAGCAGGGATCAGGACACATCAGGAAACAGGTTGAAATAAATGAGTTAAGAGGATTGCTCAAGGCCATATCTAATGAGTAACAGAGACAGAAGTTGATCCCGAGGTAGTGTGTCCAGAGTCCATGATCTCATGAAGCTGTCTCCAAAGAAAATCAGAGTGAAAGATGAGTTTCCAGGCCCCTACAGCATTCAGTGCGCATATGGCATGAAATATAAAGGGAAGTCCTAGATTAGATGAGAGAGTAGATCAAAGATTCTCAGCCAAGGATGACTTTATTCAGCCTATGCTCTACCCCAGGACACTTAGCAATGTCTTGAGACATTATGGATTGTCACGAAAGCTGAGCACCAAAGAATTGATGCTTTTGAAGTGTGGTGTTGGAGAAGACTCTTGAGGGTCCCTTGGACTGCAAGGGGATCCAACCAGTCCATTTTAAAGGAGATCAGCCCTGGGATTTCTTTGGAAGGAATGATGCTAAGCTGAAGCTCCAGAACTTTGGCCACCTCATGTGAAGTGTTGATTCATTGGAAAAGACTCCGATGCTGGGAGGGATTGGGGGCAGGAGGAGAAGGGGATGACAGAGGATGAGATGGCTGGATGGCATCACTGACTCGATGGACTTAAGTCTGAGTAAACTCCAGGAGTTGGTGATGGACAGGGAGGCCTGGCGTGCTGTGATTCATGGGGTCGCAAAGAGTCGGACATGACTGAGCGACTGAACTGAACTGAACTGAATTGATGGCAAACTACTTTCTGTAGGTAGAGGCCAGAGGTTCAGCTGATCATCCTACAGTGCCCTGGAAAGTCCCCAGTAAAGAATCATCTGGCCCAAAATGCCAATAGTGCTCAGGTTAAGAAACTCTGGTCTAGGTGATCTTAAAGTATCTTCCAACTTCAGAACTACATTAAAGGCCTTAATTTTTCTCTTCAGCTGCATAGATGAGATTCAGTTCTGTAATCCCATATTTCTCAAGGCAGAGCCAGGGAGGGGATATGAGGATACAATACTCATTTCACTAGACCTTTGTAAAACTCTGATTTTCTGGCATGCCACAGGCCCCAGAGAAATTCCATATAGTACAGGGAGCTCAGCCTGCTGCTCTGTGATGACCTAGATGGGCAGGATGGAGTGGGGGCAGGGGAATGGAGGGAAAGTCAAGACGGAGGGAATATATGTATACTTAGAGCTGATTCGTGTTGTTGTACAGCAGAAACTAATACAACATTGTAAAGCAATTATACTCCAATTAAAAAATAAAATAAATAAATAAAGCCCTAATTTTCTAGCATGCCACAGGCTCCAAAACACATGAATAGTGTCAATACCTCCTAAAGACATGGTGATGAAGTGTTCTCAGGGTGAATCTTGTACCCCTGAGAAACCCAGCTTGTTAAGAGTCACAAAAGCTTGCTAGAGGGTAGAGAGTGGATAGGGGATTCTAGAAAACTCAAGATAGGAAGGTGGAAAGTGGAAGATATCACCAGTTCCGAGAAAATCTTTCAATGAATGCCCATGTGGTAAAAGCTAACTCTATGAAAGGCCAATTTGCTGAAAGCTAATTCCCAGAAGCCAGTTCTTAGGTCAACTTGCCAAATGACCAATTCACTAAATTTACCAAATTCACATGTTGTGATGTTTAACTGAAATATTTATCTACTGAATTTCTGTAAATTATAAGGAAATCTCTTTAGCATATTATAATTTTAACTGGGAATTTTCTTTTTTATTTTCTTGTGATGAGAACTCTTAGGATTTGCAACATTTATATTCACCTACATCAGTGTTTATTATACTTGCCGTGGTGTGTATCACACCCCCAGTACTTCCGTCTAATAACTGGAAGTCTGTACTTTTAGTCTGCCTTCATGCAGTTCCCCCTCTCCCACCCCTCACCTCTGGTAACCACAAATATGATCACTTTTTCTATGTTTGTTTGTTTTTGAAGCATAGCTAACACTATGTTAGTTCCTGTTACACAACATAGTATGATAAGATATTTTTATACATTTCAAAATAAGCACCATGATAAGTCTAGTTGTGATTTGTCACCACATAAACGTATCACATAATTACTGACTATATTTCCCACACAGTACATTTCACATCTGACTCATTGATTTTGCAACTGGAAGGTTGTACCTGTTAATCTCCCTCACTAATTTCCATCCTGCTCCCCTCTGGCAAATACCAGTTTATTCTCTAAATCTATGATTCTGCTTCTGTTTTGAAATGTTTGTTCATTTGTTTTGTTTTTTAGACTCCACATATAAATGAAGATACCATGCAGTATCTGCCTTTATCTGTCTTGACTTATTTCCCTTAACATAATACCCTCCAGATCCAGCCATGTTGTTGCAAACGGGTAATTGCATTATTTTTATTAATATTTAATTATATATATTTACACATCATCTTTATCCATTCATCTATTGATGGATACCTGTAGTGCTTCCATATGTAGGCTATTGTAAATAATACTGAAGTGAACATACGGGTGCATATATTTTTTCTGATTAGTGTTTCCTTTTTTCAGATAAATACCCAGGAATGGAATTGCTGTACCATATAAAGCTGTACCAAATACAGTTTTAAAAGTAGAACTACTTTTAATTTTATGAGGAATCTTCATACTGTTTTCCAATTCCCCCCAAAAATGCATGAAGCTTCCTTATTCTCCACATCCTTGCCAACATTTATTTGTTGTCTTTTTGATAATAGCCATTCTGACAGGTATGAGGTGATATCTCATTGTGGTTTTGGTTTGCATTTCCTGAATGATTAGTGATGTTGAGCATATTTTCATGTGTCTGTTAGCCATCTGTGTGTCTTCTTTGGAAAAATTTCTTTTTTTTTTTCATTCAAAGTATTTATTCACTATTAATGCACATTGTGCAGGTAGCAAACAAAATGTTTAGCATATCAATAGTTGTGTAAATACCTCTGTTTCTGAGCAATAGGAAACATGAAAAATAAATGCAATGAAGAAAAGGAAGACATTGAAATTTCTAGAATAATGTAAATAGAGAATTGGCTTATAATTTTTTTAAACATGAAACGTGGATATTTACCCACATTATGTAGTAGACCCCAGCTCTAAATGCAACTCTATTTTGTTTGTTTTTGCCTATAAGTTTTTTTTCTTTAATTAATTTTTATTTTTTAGTTTGTTTTGCTTTACAATACTGTATTCGTTTTGCTACACATTGACATGAATCAGCCACGAGAGTACATGAACTCCCTATCCCGACCCCCATCTCCCCCCTCCCGCCCCACACCCTCTCTCTGGATTATCCCCGTGCATCAGTCCCAAGCATCCTGCATCCTGCATCAAACCTGGAATGGTGATTCATTTCACTCTGTGGGAGAGGGAGAGGGTGGGATGGGTTGGCAGAGTGGCAGTGGAACATGTGTGATATCATAAGTGGAAAATTTTCTATTCAGTTCCTTTTCCCATTTTTTGGAGAAGGCAGTGGCACCCCACTCCAGTACTCTTGCCTGGAAAATCCCATGGACGGAGGAGCCTGATAGGCTGCGGTCCTTGGGTCACTAAGAGTCGGACACAACTGAGCAACTTCACTTTCACTTTTCACTTTCATGCATTGGAGAAGGAAATGACAACCCACTCCAGTGTTCTTGCCTGGAGAACCCAGGGATGGCGGAGCCTGATGGGCTGCCATCTATGGGGTCGCACAGAGTTGGACATGACTGAAGTGACTTAGCAACAGCAGCAGCAGCTTCTCATTTTTTAATTATGTTACTTGGTGTCTTGATGTTGAGTTGTGAGTTATTTATGTATTTTGGATATTAGCCCCTTATCAGATACACTGTTTACAAATATCTTCTCCCACTTGGTAGGCAGCCTTTGGGCTTTGTTTTGTTTTGTTTTGTTTTGTTTTGATAGCTTCCTTCACTGTGCAAAAGCCTTTTTAGTTTAATAATAGTACAATTTATTTTTGCTTGTTTCCCTTGACTGAAGAGACACATCCCCCAAAATATTACTAAGATCAGTATCAAAGAGTATACTATGTTTATTTATAAAAGTTTTATGGTTTCAGATCTTATATTTAAGTCTTTATCTGTTTGTAATTTATTTTTCTGCATGGTATGAGAAAGGAGTCCAGTTTGATTCTTTTGCATGTAGTTGTCCAATCTTCCCAACACCATTTATTGGAAAAACTGTCTTTTCCCCTTTATGTATTCTTGCCTCCTTTGTCATTGATTAATTGCCCATATAAAGTGTGTGTTCATTTCTGGGCTTTCTATTCTGTTCCATTGATCTATGTGTCTGTTTTT
This sequence comes from Aepyceros melampus, assembly GCA_006408695.1. Classification (NCBI taxonomy): domain Eukaryota; kingdom Metazoa; phylum Chordata; class Mammalia; order Artiodactyla; family Bovidae; genus Aepyceros; species Aepyceros melampus. The sequence continues at coordinate 14,708 of SJXQ01004823.1, read as the reverse complement.
GTGCCAGTTCACCATACTGTTTTGACTACTGGTAATTGGTAACATAGTTTAAAATCAGGATGCATGATACCTCCAGCTTTGTTCTTCTTTCTTAAGATTGTTTTCGCTATTCAGGGTCTTTTGTGTTGCTACACAAATTTTAGAATTATTTACTTTAGTTGTTTAAAAAGTGCATTGGTATTTTGATAGAAATTGCATTGAATCTGTGGATCGTCTTGGGTAGTATGCTTGTTTTAACAATGTGAATTCTTTTCCACGGATGCAGTATATTCTCCATCTGTCTGTGTCATCTTCTATGTCTTTCATCAGTGTCTTATAGTTTTCCAGGTACAGGTCTTTAATCTCCTTGGTTAGATTTATTCCTAGGTATTTTATTCTTTTTGATGTGATTGTAAATGGGATTGTTTCTCTTAATTTCTCTTTCTGGCCATTTATTGTTAGTGTATAGAAATGCAATAGATTAATTTGCTACCCTACAACTTTACTGAAATCGTTGATGAGTTCTAGTAGTTTTTTTTTGGGGGGGGGTGCTGTCTTTAGGAATTTTTATGTATAGTATTATGTCATCTGCAAGCAATTTTACTTCTTTCTTTCAATTTTTGACTCCTTTCATTTCTTTTTTTTTCTGATTACTGTGGCTAAGATTTTCAATATTATATTGAATAAAAGTGTCAAGAATTGACATCCTTGCCTTGTTCTTGATATTAGAAGAAATTCTTTCAGTTTTTCACCAAGAATTTTCTTCCAACTAATTCTGATTCCTTTTGGATAGTTCTGAATCGGTAATTAAATTTTAAATTACAAATTAACATTATAAAATTCTGCTTTGAGTACTGTTTAAAGTTAACTTATTCATATTTTAATTTAACATTAATTTAAAGTGTATATTCACTTGGCAACAGTCTGCGGAAATACCCAAGGGGAAAGGGTGCAAGCAAAGCAGAGAAAGGGATTTGAGGATGACCAGAAGAGATTTCCCACACTGGTCATGTGCCAAGTATCAGGCATGTAGTCAAGGAAGAATCAATTTGAAAGCAGCAGGATTGATCACCTTGTATTTTGAAATGTGGCTACTAATAACTGGAAATAATAAACCAAGGTAGGTTAACTATCTAAAAGATACTACAAATGAAAGAAGATTGGCAAAAACCAAAATTGACATCTAAAAATATATTTCTAGTTGATTAGCTGGTTTACCAAAAAGGGACAATGTCGCTTTTGTCACAAGATATGCATTACTTGTCATAAGAGCCACAAGATCAATAGATCTCAGTTTCTCCTTATTGAATGCTCAATTGACACTCTATAGGTAATGGATTTTTTTTAGACACTTGTGATTCCTATTGTACTATGATGTCATTTTCCATTTTACTAAATATCAAGCACCTTTCAATAGCATTCACCAATTCTTCAAACTGCATATCTGACTTAGTTTTATATTCCTGGCAATTCAACATTTAATGTTATATTATGTTTGAAAACACTAGAAATATACAAGAATTTTTTTTTAACTAAGACTTCAGTATGGAGTAAATCAAAAGTGTGATTTTAAATTTGAAAACATATAAAATAAATCCATTTAAGCTAGATTAAATTAAAATCTTCCAAAGCATACAAAGAAAATCAAAAGTAGCTATTAGTTTAAAAGAGTACCACATAAATATTAGCATAATTGAAAAATCCCCATGTGAAATTCTGATATAGCATTACTAATGATAAAATATGTTTTTTATGTAACACCGTTAGTAACAAAAATGAGACATTATAAGTGTAATATATTAAATTCTTGTTAAATTAGCTGAACACTCTAGTCATACATTAAAAAGTATCCAGTTTGGTAACTTTGGCACACTAAGCAATAGGTGAATTGATTATTTGGCAAATTTGCTCTCTAGTCATTGCTTTTCAGGAACTGCTCAGTCCCAACAGTATTTGAAAGTGGGAAAGGGAATAAGTTTCAGTATGAAGGCTTTAGGACAGCTGGACAAGCTGTTGTTTTTCTACTTAGAGGCTGTAATTTGCCCTGGGGCAGGGGTGAGATTACTGAGTCACCCAGATAGCCAGTACTCCAAGTGGACCACAGTGCTGATGGATGTGCAGAGATACAGAGGTTCAAGGCATGCTCCCATCTCTCAAGACAAGCCTCTTCCTTTTGAAGGAAACCAGATACTTTAATTCATCAAACTTACTTTCACCAGTGTAAGCTATCCTTGGGCTCCCCTGGCAGCTCAGATGGTAAAGAATCTGCCTGTAATGCAGGAGACCTGAGTTCGATCCCTAGGTTGGGGAGATCCTCTGAAGAAGGGAATGGCAACCACTCCAGAATTCTTGCCTGAAGAAACCCCATGGACTGTAGCCCGCCAGACTCCTGCTACAGTCCATGACATTACAAAGAGTCAGACACGACTGAGCAATTAAGAACACAAGGTATCGGATGTTTCATTTTTATAGACTACAAATTGCAACCAAAGCTCAGAGGGGATTGCATATAGGGACAGTAACTATAGTTGGGCCAGGCCATTGGATCTCCTGGGAAAAGAAAACAAAGTGAGAAGTAAAAGTGTTAATTGTTCAGTCATGTCCAATTCTTTACAATTCCCCAGGCAAAAATACAGGAGTGGGTAACCATTCCCTAACAAGAAAATAGAAGCCATCTAGATTGAGTTTAAGGATGTTTGTTCAACTGGGAATTAGTAAAATGTACACCAACTGGTAAATTTATGATGGTGATTTATTTGATGTATCCTGATTTGTTGATGAATTATTTCAAATAAAGAAGGGAATTGCTCCAGATTCAGGAAGACCTGAGTTGCAATAATGACGGGAGTTTCCTGTACAGAGATTGGGCTTGCCTCAGCTCCACCAGTGTGTGGTGTGCTCCCAAGTTCCACAGAGGGAAGAAGACAGGGGACGGCAACACACTGAGCTACTCAGATGTATATTCTGCTTGTAAAAGCAAAAGAGAAAATGTTAGTTACTCAGTCGTGTCCAACTCTTTGCAGCCCTATGGACTGTAGCCCAACAGCTCCTCTGGCCGTGAAAGTGTCCAGGCAAGAATGCTAGAGTGGGTAGCCATTCCCTTCTCTAGGGGATCTTCTCAACCCAGAGATTGGACCCAGTTTCCTGCACTGCAGGCAGATTCTTTACCAGCTGAGCCACCATACTCTGCTTGACCCTTTACAGATCTTGTCCCCTTTGCTCTCCAATGCTCTGTGAGCAGATAACTAATGAATTCAAATTCCCCGTCCAGCCTCTCCTCCAAACTCCAAACCCATATTGCCCACCTCCAGTTGGCATATGTGTGTTCCGAACTCTTCCCCAGAGTAGATGTTACAGCACCTGCAGCATCAGGTGTTTCTGCTTCACAGTACTCTAAACTTTATGTGATGGTTGATTTAGCTCATAATACATTGCATGGACAGTTTCTGTTTGCACTTGGCACTATATTTCAAGCACCTGGCACAGAGTCTGATATGTAAAGAGAGAGCTCAACTAATGTTTGTCTACGGTAAAATGAACAAATAACTGAATCTTTTTTGATAAGTATTACGATCTTCACTTGAAAGATGAAAAAATGGAAACAGAGAAATCAAATAACTGATCAAATTTGCATATCTGGTGAGTTGATAAGGGCTAAATCCAAGATTTGAACCTAGGTCCACTGACCCAGAGTGGCTCCACTGTGACAGTTTAGCATGAACTGAGCCAACTACTGTGTCCAGGCACTGTAGCAGACACTTCTTGATTCTTGAGCCATTTATTTTTCTCAACAGTCCTGTGAAAAAGTTACTGTTATTTGCCATTTAGAGATGAGAAAACAGGCTCAGAAGGGCCAAAGACAGAAAGTGTTAGAAACGGAGTCTGAACCCAGGTTGTCTGACCCCAGTGCCCTTTTACTTCCCATCATTCCATTTTAATAGTTATAATAATGTCATTACTATACACCCCACACCTATACAGTCTATAATTATTCTATAACTTACCACCACCTCACCAATAGTCCTATTGAGAAGGAAGAGTTATCTTCCCCTTTTCTTTACTAGTGGGGCTTCCCTGGTGACTCAGACAGTAAAGAATTTACCTGCAGTGCAGGATACCTGAATTTGATCCCTGGGTTGGGAAGATCCCCTAGAGGAGGGCAGGGCAACCCACTCCAGTATTCTTGCCTGGAGAATCCCCATGGACAGAGGAGCCTGGTGGGCTACAGTCCATGGGGTCTTTCCTAGTAGGAAAGCTCGTGTTCTGAGAGATTAAATGACGCATCCAAATTCACATGGCTGATCAGTGGCAGATCATGGAGATTATTTATCCATGCTGCCCAAGATAGTAGCCACGGGTCACACACTTAAGTTTAAATGATGAAAATTAATTAAATTGGAAAAAAAATAAAATTTGTAAATCACTTACTTGTGGACTCATTAGCTACCTTTCAAGTGCAAACTAGCCATTGTAACTAGAGGCTACTACACTGGAGAGCTCAGACACAGGACTTCTCTGTCACTGCAGAAAGCTCACAGAACAATGCTGAATCCTTAACACTGCAGAGCAGCAGTTGAAGCATCATCTGGGAGCTTGTTAGAAATGCAGATTCCTAGGTCCCACCCAAGACATAGAGAATCAGAACCTGCATTTAAACAATATTTCCCAGGAGATCTGTGTAAAGTTTGAAAAGCACTGACACAAACTATGCCACCTTAATTTTGCTGTTGAGACACTGAAGTCTGTGGAGGTGAACTGACTTCGCCAAAGTCTCATACAAGGTTGGGAGTGGAGTGGAGTCAAGACTCTGTCATGCAACCTTCAAGTGGACACAGGGCCATAGAGGCCTCGTCGGTACCTGGCAATGGAATGGGGGGAGTGCTGACAGCTCTCTCTCTGCTGCAACAGCTGAAAGGGCAGCAGTGTGGGCCTAAAGGGATCAACAGATTTAAGAGATTTAGGCCTCTTCAGATTTAAGAGGCCTATGAAGGGCGGGAATTTGGCGTTGGTATCCTGTACAAGATGGGGGGTGACACCTTAGAGCTACTAGGCTGAAGAGTAGGGATGGAGGCCTCCTGACAGGCCAAGACTGTAGTCAAAGGGGTGTTGGTTACAGTTGTCTCTACTTCAGTGAGCGGGCTACAGGGGTCTCTCCTCACTCTGAAGCTTGACCCTCATGGTGCTACTAAGTTTATCTTTTGGGTCCTCCCTAAGCATGCACCCCAGGGCCTGCCATTCCTCCTTCCTTCACCCCAAGCCCTTCACACACCTGGAGGTGTCAGAGAGTCAGGCAGACTAAAACCCACAGGCAAAAAGTAGAGGAAAGCTCTCGGCTTTGAAATGTGCTTTGAGACTCTGGAGTTCACTAAGGCCTCTCTGCAGAAAATTTCAGGGCCTGATCAAAGAAGAGGGGGATCCAGACTAGGACTCAGGTCTCAACTATACTAGACTGGTTGTGTGACTCTAACAATACCATTTAAGTGGACTTACTGCAATGATAGAAATGCTCTGTATCTGCACTGTCCAATACAATAGCCACCAGCTACATGTATTAATAGCTGTAGAGCACCTGAAATATAAAAACAAAAAAAAATCATATATTAACATATATACATGGAATCTAGAAAAATGGTACAGATGAACCTATCTGCAGTACAGGAATAGAGATGCAGACAGAAAGAATATACATGGGGACAGAGGTGGGTAAGGGGAGAGTGGGATGAACTGGGAGAGTAACACTGACATATATACACTATCATGCATAAAATAGATAGCTAATGGGAAGTTGCTGTATAGCAAAGGGACCGCAACTTGGTGCTCTGTGATAACCTAGAGGGGTGAACGGGGTTAGGTGTGGGAGGGAGTTTCAAGAGGGGGGCGATATTTGTAGCTGATTCACTTTTGTTGTACAGGAGAAACTAATACAACTTTATAAATAACTATACCCCAATTAAAAAAACAAACTTTTTAAAGCAAAAAAAAAGACCATAATACCCAAAGCAATCTACAGATTCAATGCAATCCCTATCAAACTACCAACAGAATTTTTCACAAAAGTAGGACAATTTCTCTTTAAAACCTGTATGGAACAAAAAAGGCCCCAAATAGCCAAAACTATCTTGAGAAAAAAGAATGCAGCTGGAAGAATCATGCTTCCTGGCCTCTGACCATACTTCAAAGCAATGGTAATCAAAACAATATGGTACTGGCATAAAAATGGACATATAGATCAATGGAACAGGGTACAAAGGCCAGAAATAAACCCACACACTTATGGTCAATTGCTGCTGCTAAGTTGCTTCAGTCGTGTCCAACTCTGTCTGACCCCATAGACAGCAGTCCACCAGGCTCCCCCGTCCCTGGGATTCTCCAGGCAAGAACACTAGAGTGGGTTGCCATTTCCTTCTCTGATGCATGAAAATGAAAGTGAAAGTGAAGTCGCTCAGTCGTGTCCAACTCTTAGCAACCCCATGGACTGCAGCCTACTAGGCTCCTCCATCCATGGGATTTTCTTGGCAAGAGTACTGGAGTGGGATGCCATTGCCTTCTCCGTTTAGTCTACAACAAAAGAGGCAAAAATATACAATGGAGAAAAGACAGTCTCTTTAATAAGTGGTGTTGGGGAAACGAGACAGCTACACATAAAAGAATGAAATTATAACATTCCCTAACACCATATACAAAACTAAACACAGGATGGATTACAGACCTAAATGTAAGACTGGATACTGTAAAACTCCCAAAGGAAAACATAAGCAAAACACTCTTTGACAGAAATTGCAGCAATATTATTTTTGGATCTGTCTCCTAGAGCAGTGGAAATAAAAACAAAAATAAACAAATGAGACCTACTTAAACTCAAAAGTTTTTTCACAGCAAAGGAAACCATAAACAAAATGAAAAGACAACCTACAGCCCGGGAGAAAATATTTGCAAATGATGCTAAAGACAAGGGATTAATTTCTAAAGTATAAAAACAACTCATACAGTTTAATGTAAAAAAAGACCAACAACTCAACCAGAAAATGGTCAGAAAATTAAATAGACATTTTTCCAAAGAAGATATGCAAATAGCCAACAGGCACATGAAGAGATGCTCAATATTGCTAATGAGTAGAGAAAAGTAAACCAGAACTACAATGAGGTATCACCTTGCACCAGTCAGAATTGTTGTTCAGTTTCTAAGTCATGTTCGACTCTTTGCGATCCCATGAACTGCAGCATGCCAGGCTTCCCTGTCCTTCAGTGTCTCCTGGAGTTTGCTCAGACTCATGTCCATTGAGTTGGTGATGTCATCCAACCATCTCATCTTCTGTTACTTCCTTCTCCTCCTTCCCTCAATCTTTCCCAACTTCAGGGTCTTTTCCAATAAGTCAGCTCTTTGCATCAGGTGTGTAAAGCATTGGAACTGCAGCTGCAGCATCAGTCCTTCCAGGAAATATTCAGCTTGATTTCCTTTAGGATTGACTGGTTTGATCTTCTCACTGTCCAAGGGACTCTCAAGAGTCTTCTCCAGCAACACAGTTTGAAAAGCATCAATTATTTGGCACTTAGACTTCTTTATGGTCCAATTCTCACATCCATACACGACCACTGGAAAAACAGTCAGAATGGCCATCACTAGATAGTATATAAATAATAAATGCTAGAGAGGATGCAGAGAAAAGGGAACCCTCTAACACTGTTGGTGGGAATGCATAGTGGTGCAGTATGGAGAATTGTATGGAAGTTACTTAAAAAACTAAAAATAGAGTTATCATTTGATCTTGCAACCCCACTCCTGGGCATATAACCAGAGAAAACTGTAATTCAAAAAGGTTCAGTTCAGTTCAGTCTCTTTGTCATGTCCAGCTCTTTGGGACCCAATGGACTGCAGCATGCCAGGCCTCCCTGTCCATTACCAACTCCCGGAGTTTACTCAAACTCATGTCCATTGAGTCAGTGATGCCATCCAACCATCTCATCCTCTGTTATCCCCTTCTCCTCCCACCTTCAATCTTTCCCAGCATCAGGGTCTTTTCAAATGAGTCAGTTCTTCCCATCAGGTGGCCAAAGTATTGGAATTTCAGCTTCAGCATCAGTCCTTCCAATGAATATTCAGGACTGATTTCCTTTAGGATGGACTAGTTGGATCTCCTTGCTTTCCAAGGGACTCTCAAGAGTCTTCTCCAACACCATAGTCTAAAAGCATCAATTCTTCGGTGCTCAGCTTTCTTTATAGTCCAACTCTCACATCCATACATGACTACTGGAAAAACCATAGCTTTGAATAGAAAGATCTTTGTTGGCAAAGTAATGTCTCTGTTTTTTAATATGCAAAGGGTATATGAACATCAATGTTCATAGCAGCACTATTCACAATAGCCAAGACATGCAAGCAAACTAAAGGTTCATTGACAAATAAATGGATTGAGAAGATGTCTCACACATACACACACACACACACACACACACACACGGGCTTCTCGGTGGCTCAGCTGGTAAGAATCTGCCTGCCTGCAATGTAGGCAGACATGAGTTTGCCAGAGACCTGAGTTTGACCCCTTGGTTGGGAAGATCCCCTGGAGAAGGGAACGGCTACCCACTCCAGTACTCTGGCTGGGAGAATTCCATGGACTTTATAGTCCATAGGGTTGCAAAGAGTCAGATACAACTGAGCGACTTTCACTTCACACATATACACGTACACACACAAAAGATATTATTCAGCCACTAAAAGAAGTGAAATAACGCCGCTAGCAGCAACATGGCTGGATCTAGAGATTATCGTATTGAGTGAAGTAAGTCATACAAAGACAAATATCGTATGACATCACTTAAATGTAGAATCTAGAAAATGAAGCAAAAGAATTTATTTACAAAGCGGAAATAGACTGACACACATAGGAAACAAATGTATGGTTGCCAAAGGGGATATTGGGATGGGGGAGGGAGTAAATATACTACTCTATATAAAATAAATAGCACAGGAAACTCTACCCAATATTCTGTAATAACCTATATGTGAAAAGAATCCGAAAAAGAATGAAAACATATGTATATATAACTGATCACTGCTATTCATCTAAAGGTAACACAACATTGTAAATTAACTATACTTTAATTGTTTTGGACTTCCCTGGTGGCTCAGAGGTTAAAGCATCTGCCTCCAATGCGGGAGACCTGGGTTCGATCCCTGGGTCGGGAAGATCCCCTGGAGAAGGAAATGGCAACCCACTCCAGTATTCTTGCTTGGAGAATCTCATGGACTGAGGAGCCTGGTGGGCTGCAGTCCATGGGGTCACAAAGAGTTGGACACGACTGAGTGACTTTACTTACTTACTTACTTACTTACTTACTTAATTGTTTTAATGGTTTAAAAAAAATGACTTTCTACTTTTCTTCCATCACTGGGGGTAGCAGCTGTCACATCTCTCAAGTTGGAAATTCTCAGTGAACTCTTTCTCTCTGTCTCTTACACACACACACACACACACACACACACACACAACTTCCCACATGTCTCATCTCAGTTTAATACTCATAAAAGCTGGAACAAGATCCTCAGTTTCTTAGAATCAGAACACTTTCTATTCAGCACTGGCTCCTTAGCTACTGTTTCTCTTATCACATTTTAGGTGGGAAAATGGTATGAGTGGCAGAAATAGAGGGAGAGACAGAGTGAGAGGAGCTCCAGGACTGGGCACTGTGAGCATGGCACCTGGGCTGCTCTGCGGAGGAGCTCATAGTATCCCCAGCACTGCTCTCCTGAAGATCTCTCGCCACCCTGTTCCAAAGACTAAATAATAAGCAGGGAACAGTCAATGGTTGGGAGAAGGAGGGAGCATTATCTCTGGAATTCCATCTTCTCAGTGGTTCAGAAATCTCAGAAAAAGTTCAGGGCATTCCACTTATCTTCCCAGATGAGTCTCGGGTACCTGACACTGCCTGGCAGCCCAAGTTCCTCCTCTGATTTCTCTGTCGCCAGCAGCTTGGCAACTCTGAGAGCCAGGGAGATGCTCTGGGTGGGGCAGCAGCAGAGAGAGGGGAGGCGTGTGCTCTGGCCCTGGAGTAGGGAGGTGAGCAGACATCTCTCCTAGAAACAGCTGGAGGTACAGAGTGAGGAAACAGGGATGCTGTGATCAAGAATGCAGGATGCGATGGGATAAGGTCAGCCCTACCGTTTTGCCTTTTCTGATTCCTCAGAATGGACATAATTTAACAGTTAGAATAAAAGAGTGGCATAAGACAGGAAAGTGCATGAATCATGAATCTAGCTTCACTCTCTTCCTGGCTTTGGCATGATTGCCCTTATTTTCCTACCTAAGAGGAGGCCTTGCGGAGTGAAAAGAGTTCAGCCTCTGTGCCCCAATGACACCAGGTTTTGCCTATGTGACCTTGAGCATGTCACTTAACTTCTCTGAACCCTACTTTCTCCATCTGTAAAATGAGTGGTACAAAGAGTTATGGTGAGGACTAAATAAGAAAACACAAATACCTTAGAAAAGTACTTACCTAGTTCTGATGATGTCAAATGCTAGCTCTTCTCCCCCTTCCTCCTCCTCACCACCCACCTTCGCAAGAGAGAACAACCTCTCAGCCAAAACGTAACCAGACAGAAAGCCATGGGCAGAGATGCAGGTTGCTGTAACGCTGGTTCAAGGCATGTAATCATCGTGAAGTCAACCATCACAGCTTATATTTATTTTGCACCTGTCCTTGAAGAGCCCCATCCCTTTCAGCTGCCAGATGAACTCAGTCATCTTCATGAACAGCTGAGTGAGGTCAAGAGGAAAAGCATAGGCTTGGCTCAGGTTGGAGAGCTCACTTAGAAACTTAAATGATTTTCCCCATACCATTCGGATAGAACAGAGACAGAACTGAGGTTGGTATAGCAAGAGTGATTGTCCAGGGAATTCCCTGGCAGTCCAGTGGTTAGGGTTGTGCTTTCACTGCCGAGGGCCTGGAGTTCAATCCCTCATGGGGCAACTAAGTTTCTGCAAACTGCATGGAGCAACTAAAAAATAAAATTTTTAAAATAAAAGGGCAATTGTCCAACAATAACCAGAGTTTGCTCACTGTTCTGCTTCCCAAGCAAGAACTGGATTGTGTCTACTCTTTCTTACCCCCTTAGGTCACCCTGCATGTGTGGATCCAGGATTCTACAGGTCTTTCAGAGAATGTCTAGGTTTCAAAGTTCCATATAGGTGGTGAGTCACAGAGTCATGGGGAAAATGTGCCCCAAGGGAGAAGCTCTCCAGGGACGCAATTTTCATCCACCCAAGAATCACTTCCCTCCAGCCTAGATATTAGACAACGGCATGCATGTGGAATGTGCAAGTGCCTGTAAAAAGATTATTACTAAGTAAGAGTGGATGATGATAATTAATTACCCCCCATTAAAGAGTAAGTCCCTAGAGCAAAAGCATCAAAGGCAATATTTTACTGAGTTGGCAGTTTCTTTGGCTCTGGCACAAGATGACTCCTTAGTTTGTATCTTGAGTCTGTTCCTTTCTCTCTTTCTGACTTGAAGAATATACGTTTTGACTTTGGAAGCTTCTTCTAATTCCTGCCTTTCTCCCCATCTTCGATCTAGTAATCATTATTATTAAAACTTCACACCAGGGCCATAGATATATTTTACAGTGATCGTTTGATGGATTAATTCATGGTTACTCTCCTTCTGAGCTGAAGTCTAAATCAAAGGAAATGAACTTAGAATGGAAAACAAAACCTCTGCACCAGCCCAAAGGAGGAAGACCCTGGAAAATAGACATCCAAAGAGATGTATCTATCTCCTCCTCAACAAGTACACTAACAGGGGGAATGCACAGAGCAAGAAGATGTGGTACAGTCCCAGAAAAAGTCAAGGGTCTGGACCAGGTTAACTCCTATGTCAGAGACTCTACAAGGGGCGTATCCATGTCTCTTAGAAATAAGTACACACTTTTTGATTCTCGGAAAACACCTCTTCTCCTGTAGATCCGAATCAACAGACCTGTTACCAGTAGTAAGGGTCTCTGCTTCCTGAGCAAAGTTGACCATGGAGAGAATATCCTTAAATTTCCCTGTGACTAACTGGAAAGATATGGAAATGTCCATGTGTAGTAAAAGGAGTACACAGACTGCAGAATTGGAACTGAGAAGGCTCTATGCTTCCTGGCCTTTTGATCTGGGAGTCAGGCTCCTTTATCTGTAAGTAAAAGCAGAAGAATTTTTACTTAATGAGGTTCTTGAGAAGTTGGGAGAAGATCATTGCTATGATCAGCTCCGGGGCACCTTCCATCATGTTACATAACCAAGCATCATAGGAGGACAGGGGCAAGGCCATGGAGCAGGCCAGTCATTGCCTCCCAACTCCCAGAAGACTCTCTGGACCTTTGTAGGAACCCAATTAATATATGCCAAATAAATTAATGCAACCAAATCCATTCATTATGGCTGGTGCAGCCAGAACATTGGTAGACTGGAATGAGTAAGAGGTCTCTGGACACCCGAGAAATTTTTCCCAATCATCAAGCCCCAGGGATTTCAACAATCCAAAGATGTCCTTTGGGGATTAATACTCAAGGACCCACAAAAAGAACCTTGCAAAAAATAGTGGACGTTTTGTAGGACTAGGCAGAAATGAGCCTCCATCAGCCAATTCTGAAGAAGAACTTGCATGCTAGAAGACTTTCCCTGGAAACAACCAGCTCAACACCATCCTATTAGGATAATTATTGTTAGTAATCAGTACAGGCAAACTCTTAACAGAGTATCTTTGCACAATAGAAGTGTAATTCTCACTCATTGAAAGTCCAATATGGCTTAGTAGGATTCTTCCTCCAACCAATGACACGGGGGTCTAAGGGCCTAATTGGATTTCATCTCTGCAGATTTCTTTCAAGCCTGCCCCATAAGAGGAAGGAGAGATGAGGTTGCACCATGACTTTTCACTGCATTAGCCCAGACGTGGCAGGGATCATTTCTGATCACAGCCACGGGCCAGAACTGCTCACAGCGCTCCAATCCAACTGCAAAGGGAACATGAACATTGAAGGTCTCCACCACCCCCAGGGACTCAATGATGGGAATTCTGGGGTCTTACCATGTTGACAGCCAGGAAGCTCTGGATCCCTGCGCACCCCACCCCCCACCCCCCGCCCGTTCTCTATACTCTAAGGCTTAACTGGAGGTCCTAAGGGAAGCATTGAGACAAGATACTCAAGCACAGAGGCCCAATAGGGCTGGCCCTGGGAACAATCTTCTACTTGGCTTACCACTCACCCCTTTCCCTCCTTCTCCAGTGAGTGGTTTTCAGATGGGGTGACTGAGGGCACCATTATGGTGTCTTTGTGGCTGATTCCCTCTCACAAACTCAGTCGAGAGGCAAAAATCACAGAAAATCTGGCAACCTCTCTCATCTCACTATCTCCTGGAGAACATAGGCCCTCCCTGTCTGGAATGTATGAAGCCCGCCAGTTACAGCCTAAGTTCTGCTGCCAGCTTCAGTGCTGTCTGCCAGGAGTGGGAGATGCTCCCGAGAGGCTGACAACTTAAGATGCCTCATAGCTGTTGAGAGGGGCCCTAGTCTACAGGTGAAAATTCAGTTCCTCCACCAGCCTGTGACTCTGAACAAGAGATTAAAGCTGCCTGAGGCTTTCAGGGGAAGTAAACATAGGCACTTAGAAGGCCTTGGAGCTAATAAGCTAGGCCTATATTTTAAACTATAGCTCACCAACTTTTTTCCCTGAGCTTGAGGCAGCGAAAATTCTAAACTATCCCATCGCTGGGTGTGGCCCAAGTCACTTTTCTTTTTACCTTCCCGGTGCACACCTATCACCCAAATTCCCTGACTGCCTATGGGAATGCCAGCGTTTTCCTGCAGCAAACATATTGCGAGTAAAAATTGAATCCAAGAAGAAGAAAAGGAGAGACCAGGCTTGTTAAACTCCCCTCTGCTGGCTGTGAGGATTCTTTCCAGTCCGCTATTAGACTTCTTTGAGGTCTCTGTACGTGCGGATGTGCATGGCTGGTCTAGCAGACGGAGACAGGAGGTAAGACAAGCTTTGCACTGGATAAATAAAAACCTCTTTGTTAATTAAGAAGCCACTGACAAAGCCATGGCCTATGTCAGGCCACCGACACAGAAGGTCTGATTCTTCTGGAACTGAAAACAAGGAAATAGAGAAACTCTACCCCACCCCCGGCAACCACCACCACACTGCATAACTTTGTTCAAAGGCTGCTAAATTATTCCCTGCTACTACATCAGCTGTGAGAGTCCCATGAGACATGCTGTGGTTAAAATAAAACTCAAGCCCCCAAACACTGGAAAAAAAAAAGAATGTGTTATCTCAAAGAGTTGATCTCCCATTTTCTCTCTGAAAAAGAATCTAAATCATTAATTTTCAATTCAGCTTTTTTATGCTCTCCTGACCTGTCCAAGCAGCCTAATCTGAATACAAGATATGAACACTTTACCCAAGTGGGCTTGAGAATGTTGATTGGAAAAAGTAGTCAGGTGATTCATCCAAAGCCCTGGATGAACAGACTTTCAAAGTGGCTAGACCTTTGTAAGGTCTAGTGATTTCTAGACCTGCTTTGCAAAAGATCTTTGCAGGCCAAAGGGTATACCGATGCCCTAAGCACCTGGCCACACAGCCTCTCCCTTGTCAGACCACCCTTACGAGGGCTTCTGAATCAGATAGTCCAGGGTCACATTTTCAAATCTACCTCTCTCATGGACAGGTCACATCAGTTCAGTC
>SJXQ01004822.1:36007-54371 GCA_006408695.1 Aepyceros melampus | reverse complement strand
GCCTATGCAATATTGCTCTTTAGAGCATCGGACTTTGCTTCTATCACCAGTCACATCCACAACTGGGTATTGTTTTTGTTTTGGCTCCGTCTCTTGATTCTTTCTGGCGTTATTTCTCCACTGATCTCCAATAGCATATTGGGCACCTACTGACCTGGGGAGTTCCTCTTTCAGTATCCTATCAGTTTGCCGTCAAGTAAGATGGTAGGTGTTGCAAGAGGGCATCAGAGGGCAGACACACTGAAACCATATTCACAGAAAACCGTCAGTCTAATCATACTAGGACCACAGCCTTGTTTGACTCAATGAAACTAAGCCATGCCCATGAGGCCACCTAAGACGGGTGGGTCATAGTGGAGAGGTCTGACAGAATGTGGTCCACTGGAGAAGGGAATGGCAAACCACTTCGGTATTCTTGCCTTGAGAACCTCAATAATACCAATATTACCAGAGTGGATTGCTATTCCCTTCTCTCAGGGCATCTTTCCAAACCAGGATTGAACCTGTGTCTCTTATGTCTCCTGCCTTGGCAGGTGGGTTCTTTAACACTAGCACCACCTTTGAAACCTATAATTTCACATAAATTTATTCTTTTACTAGCTCTAGAGAAAAAAAGATCTTTGGGTGTTTAATGCTGTGTATCCTCCCCCATACCTCATTGTCAAATTATTTATATACACACACATATATATGTATATATGAGTCTGGGTACGTTTTTTTTTGTCTTATTGTGCCTATTTTGCCTTAAAATTTTTTTTATTTCTTCTGTATATTTTCTTTTCAAAATTATATTTTTATCATCTTTTGTCTTCCATTCTACCATCTATATCTTTTTATTTTTATTTCTTTGTAAACTTATGCATCTTTTTTTCTCATTTCTTTGAAGATTTTTTGTTAAAATGTGTAAATTCTTTTTTTTTATTGATGTATTTACAATATTTACAATATTGTGCCCATCTCTGGCTATACAGTAAAATGACTTGGTTATATACATATAGATATTCCTTTAAAAAAATTCCTTTGCTCTTATGGTTTATCACAGGATATTGAATATAGTTTTCCTTGTGCTATAAAGTAGGACCATGTTTGTTTTTCCATCTCTATATAATAGTTTGCATCTGCTAATCCTACACTCTCAGCCCTTCCCTCCCCCATCCCCTTGGCAACCACAAGTCTGTTCTCCATGTCTATGAGTCTGTTTCTGTTTTGTAGATAGGTTCATTTGTGTCATATTTTAGACTCCACATATTAGTAATATAGTGTGATACTTGTTTTTCTCTTTTTGGTTAACTTCACTTAGTATCATAAGCCCTACTTGCATCCATGTTGCTGCAGATGGCATTATTTCATTTTCTTTATGGCTGAGTAGCATTCTATTGCACATATGTAGTTCATCTTCTTTATCCATCCATCTGTCAATGGACATGTAGGTTGTTTCCATGTTTTGGCTATTAAATAGTGCTGCTATGAGCATAAGCTTGCATGTATCTTTTTGAATTATGGTTTTGTCTGGATATACACCCAAGAGTAGGGTTGTTGAATCATACAGCAATTCTATGTTTAGTTTTCATTGTATTTTTGAATTTTATTTCTCTGATTAGTGATATTAAGCCTCTTTTCATGTGCCTGCTGGCCATCTATATGTCTTCTTTGCAGAAATGTCTATTAAAGTCTTCTGCCCAGTTTTTGATTGGGTTGTTTTGTTTTTCTGTGTGAAGTTGTATGAGCTGTTTGTATATTTTGGAGAGTAAGCCCCTGTCTTGTCACATTGTTTGCAAATATTTTCTCCTGTTCCATAGACTGACTTTTTGTTGTTGTTTTTTATATGGTTTCCTTTGTTGTGCAAAAGCTTGTGAGTCTGATTAGGTTCCATTTGTTTTCATTACTATTATTATTATTTTTACTTCTATTGTGTTGGGAGACTGACCTAAGAAAACATTGGTATCATTTATGTCACAGAATATTTTGCTTATGCTCTCTTCTAGGAGTTTTATGAAATTCATGTTAAAAGGTATAAATTCACCATATATCTTGCTTGTGGGTCACTGGCATTTCTTGTACTTTAACACATTTTTATTCAGTTTTAGAAAAGTCTCAGACATTTATAAATCACTGTTCATTTATAAATACTATTTCTAGTCCATATTTTTGGTCTTGTGGAATTCCAATTTTATGTATATTAATCCTTATCATTATGCCTCATACAGATGTTATACTCCTTTTTTAAAATTTTTACATCTTTATTTTCTCTCTCTTGCCTTAGTCTATTTTTTTATGATCCTGTTTCAGCTTCATAACTATAGCTTTGCTGTGTCTAATTGTTTTAAAACCAATCTATTGAATTCTAACTTCTGTCATTTTATTTTTTAGTTCTAGTATTTTCATTTTTCCCATTATCTACTTTTTCATAGATCCTAGTGACTTCTAAATTTTTCTGCCTTCAAAAGTCCTTAAATATATTAATAATAATTGTTTTGGAGTCCATTTTGGAAACACCTCTATCAATATTTCTTTTTTTTTAATCAATATTTCTTATAATTTTGTTTCTTGGATCTGTTTTTTTCTCTTGATTTTCAGTCAAGACTTTGTTAATACACTTAGTTGCTTTTTTGCTTTCTCTTTAATTGAATGCTAGTCTTTATGAAAAACTGTAGCATCAACTTGAGTCTCTGTATATTGCTACTATCGCCTGGAAATTTATTTTCAGTTCTGGAAAGCAACTAGAAACCCTAGGTCGGTTTCATTCAGTCAGTGATTGAGATGACTTGAAATTAGGTTTTACTTCCTGCGAGGGCCAGTCTATTTCTAGTTTATTCATACATGTGGGATGCAGTGCTCTGGGATTGCAGCAGAAAGAAAGCCCTGTGGAAGGTGTGTTTACAATGGCTGCTTCTTCTTGGAGGACACTGGGAATTCTTTGCCTTTTTCTAAGCCCATGAGACTACAGATTGCTCTGCTCAGCTTCTTAATTTCTCAGCTGCCATTTTCAAGATTAGCAATTGTCTTAGGGAGAGAAAAAAAATGTCCTAGACTGGAAATCTCTGAAAACCATGATCTACAAAACTCTATTGTTAAATACTACTTATACTGAATAATCCTTGAAATAAAATGGAATTCAGTATGTAGATAGAAGTGATATCTCTCTTGTGTTTTAAGTGGGAACGAATCATTGTAAGATATTTTATTTTTATAATTGTATGGCTGAATATAAATGAATAATAGACATGCTTTATAAAACTTACCTATAATCATAGAAATTATAGAAAATATATGTTTTAAGACATCTGTTGTATGTGTTAAAATTTGAAATTATCAAAAACTCCTCATGTGTCATATGTGTCTTATGTTCAGGTACTATCTTCTATGTTGTTTTGCTCTTTTCTAGGGTGGCTATGATTCTGGTTTTCTATATCACTGTGAATTCCCCCCAGACGACAAAAGCAGTGATAACACAGTAAGGAAAGATGAACCTTTTGATTTCCGTCTTCTTGAGGATACAGAGGATAATCCCATCACAACTATCACTTTCAGGTGACCAGAATTTCAGAATTCTTAAAAAAAAACTGCATCCCATTATTGTTTGTTTTTTCCATCATGAGTATTACCATTTCTAAAGATCTGTCCAAATGGAGGAATACTCATGTTTAGTTAAATCAAATGACTAAAGTAGAGTCAAAGCTAATCCTGAAACTACTTCAAGCTTTCTATCAAACATTCTGTCAGAATTTATTACACAATTTAATTGTATCAATTTTTACTGCATGGTCAGATAAAAAAAGTTCCAGGTTACAATGATTCTGGAGAAATCACAAATTGAATAATTGAGAATTAAGCATATATGCTGATCATTCTTTTAAAGACCAAATATAATAGCTCCAGATTTCAAATTGTCTCTTTTTCCTTCTACCCTTTTGTATTAGTTTGCTAGAGCTGCCATAGTTTTTTAGGGCTTGTGCATCTGAATTTTGTGGGGACACAATTTACTCCATAACATCTTTGTTGTTAAAACTTTAGCCATTTGTTGATTAATTTAAAAGTAAACATTTTCAGATTAATATGAAGAACAATGTACTTTCCTTGTGTTTCATAGTATTAACCAAGAAATGATGTTTTGTGGAATGCAAAATGGAGCAATTCGAGTATATATCCTAAGTAAGAATGATTCTACATTGACCAGCATGGAGGACTATTGGCACTACAATATGCATGACAATAATTATGGACGTGTTAACGCCATCTCTACTAGCTTTGATGACCGGTTCTTGGTGACTGCTGGAGCAGATAGTAATATCTTTGTTTTCAACATTTTTTCTGAGTTTGAGTTAAAGAAAGTTGTGAAAGCCAAAGTGCCTCTCCCAGGGTATGTAACTGACTAATAACGGTAACTTTTATTTTAATGTTTTGGTGTTAAAATGTTCACATTCACTTAAAGATGAATTTAGATATAAATACCTTCCCCTCTAATCTTCCTACCAGTATTATAATTTGGCCTTTCTGGTGTCTCTATGATCAAATACTAAAGATATTCAATTTACCTTATTACTTTAGGCATTTGATTTGTTATTTAAAGGTATAGAAGTCTCTCAAGTAAAAAGACTCTTAATTCTTCTCCATCACTCCATTCAAGACTGTTAAGTCTCCATCACTTTGCAAAGTTTTGTTTTCACTTTGCAGTTTTTTTCAGATATATTTTGCTTTCTATTTATTCATTCACTTATTGAAGAAGCATATGTGGGACGTATACCATAATTTGTACCTTTGAAAGGGGTTGTAAAAATATTATCATCTTTACTATTAGAATGTGACATTGTTATCAAAGACTCAGTCAAATTATTGTATTCTTGAAAGGAATACATTACTGACTTTGTAAAGAAGATTGAGGGTTTGGATCCCTAAATTATATCCCTTTACCCTATCACAAGACCTAAATTTACTGTTATCAAAGTGGTTCCTTTGGCTAAAATCACTAATAACTGTTAGAATTGCTTGTAAAGAATGAGTTGTATTTGACCAAAGTTAAAACTCCTGTCAACACATCAGCTTCCTATTTAACAGGTAGCCCACTTAAGAAGAACATGCAGAGAAAGTAGGGAAGGTTTGAGCAGGTGAATTTTCATTTCTATTAACTGCAGCAAAATTTGGAGAATGAACTGTTGTCTAAAGAGATCCAGCTCAGGAAGAGAAATTTTCCAGAAGACAAAATAGATGAACAAGATGAAAATCTTTATCTTTCTACTTAGTACCAACTCTCCATGGAAACCCATACTGAATAGAAAATATCCATTCCACATTTCTATAATGGTCTCCTTTTATTTATGACTGTAATTAGTGTTTAAGTCGCTGAAGCAGCCTTTAAGAAGGCAAAATCAGAAAAATTGAATATGCAAAGTAAAAAATTAAGCTCTGCACCAGTCTGAGGTTCTTAACATAGTTTAGAATCACTGGGGAGCTCTTAAAAGTATAGATGCCTGAGCCCCACCCAAGAGCAATTAGGTCAGAATCTCAGAAAGTGAGTCCCAAGCATTAGTACAGATCTTCTTCAACCTATGATGTAATGTCTTGATAAGCCCATCATAAATTGAAAATATCTTAGGTTGAAAATGCATTTAATACATCTAAGCTACTATCACAGCTTAGCCTAGCCTAACTTACATGTGCTTAGAACACTTACATTGGTATATGGTTGGGCAAAATCATCTACCGTGAAGCCTATTTTATAATAAAGTGTTGACTATATCATATAATTTGTTGAATGCTGTACTGAAGTGAACATAATGGTTTTGTGGGTACAGCCAGTGGTGAAGGTACTGGTTGTTTACCCTTGTGGTTGTGTGGCTGCAGTAGCCGCCAGCATTGTGAGGGAGGATCTACTGCATGTCCTTTGCCAGGAAGAGGTCAAAATTCCAAACTTGAAGTATGCTTTCTATCAAATGCATATTGCTTTTCCACCATCATAAAGTCAAATAGTCATTAGTTGACCATCGTAAGTCAGAGACCATCTGTAGTTTTTTAAGCTTGCCCCTTCCCCAGCCCCAGCAGTTCTAGAGTGCAATCTGGATTAAGAACAATTGGCAGGTGTTTTGGAACTCGTTGGAAGCACCTCTGTTTAACTTATTTGCTGTAAACAGCTGATGTCAGGAGATGATTGGCTGTTATTAGTGTCAAGTCTTGCAAATTGTAACTGATATTGGAGAAGCAAGGGGCTTAGCTCTGAGAAATAAAAAAACAAAGTTCAGTCAAGTTCTGTCCTAAGTGATTAATGGTAACTAAAATGTATTCAGTTCAGTTCAGTCGCTCATTCGTGTCCGACTCTTTGCAACCCCATGAACTGTAGCATGCCAGGCTTCCTTGTCCATCACCAACTCCCAGAGTTCACCCAAACCCACGTCCATTGCTAACAAAGTTCAGTCAAGTTCTGTCCTAAGTGATTAATGGTAACTAAAATGTATTCAGTTCAGTTCAGTCGCTCATTCGTGTCCGACTCTTTGCAACCCCATGAACTGCAGCATGCCAGGCTTCCTTGTCCATCACCAACTCCCAGAGTTCACCCAAACCCATGTCCATTGCGTCGGTGATGCCATCCAGCCATCTCATCCTCTGTCATCCCCTTCTCCTCCTGCCCCCAATCCCTCCCAGCATCAGAGTCTTTTCCAATGAGTCAACTCTTGGCATGAGGTGGCCAAAGTACTGGAGTTTCAGCTTTAGCATCATTCCTTCCAAAGAACACCCAGGGCTGATCTCCTTCAGAATGGACTGGTTGGATCTCCATGCAGTCCAAGGGACTCTCAAGAGTCTTCTCCAACACCACAGTTCAAAAGCATCAATTTTTCGGTGCTCAGCTTTCTTTACAGTCCAACTTTCACATCCATACATGACCACTGGAAAAACCATAGCCTTGACTAGATGGACCTTTAGCCGTCCCTTGTCTCTGACATTAGTCATGACCTGATGACTTCACTTTATGAAAGTCATAGATCTTGTCTTGCATAAATGTAGATTTATATTTTATGTGTATCAAGACTAGCACTTAAAAAACCAACTTGATCAAAAGAGAATTGTTATTCCTTTACAACAAAACAAAGACCTATGTGGTATGAAAGAGAATAGAAAATAAGTTCAATTTTACTTAAGAACAGGTTAGCTAGAAAACTAGGACTTTTTGTTTCATTCACTGGGTATAAATCCTCTTCAGCACCCTAAGACATTTTTCAGCACAGAACCTGTATTAAACAAAGTACTTTTAGGTGATTTACTTCATAGTACTTCTTAATTTAAGGTTTCTTTCTAAAGGAGAGTCATACTTCTGATTTCATATCCTTCTCAAGGAGAGGGATTATATTATTCTGTGTATTTCCCACTGAATGTTTTCGATAAGGTCAAGTGAAACACAAGATTTTTTAAATATATGTATTTGAAGTTTTTCATTGTATACGCATGAGGTATTTTGAAGGAAATTAAAACATGTATGAAAGGAATATGCTTTTTAAAAAAGTATTTGAAAATAAATGACCCTGAGGGTTTCTTTTGCTGTATTTTTGTTAGTAACACATGAATATCAATAATTCCTATTTGGAAGGGGAATGTGATGATATTAACATTTTGCATACTTGGGATTGGGTTTCTTTTTCTACTTACCCCTTTAACTGAAGTAAAAACAAAGTTTTTTTCCTAGTTTATTTTTTTTTGTGAAAGTACTTTCCAGGCCTCCAATTGTTAAAAGAGAAAAACCCTCAATTTACTAAGTCTTTTAAGGGAAATATACAATTTAAAGGGGCTAACCTTTCATTCCTTCTCCTACAGTTTGGAATAGAAACAGAGCCAATTCCAGAAGATATTGAAGATCCTAAAGCCTACAGGTATGGGGATTTTTGATGAATACATACTAGGTCTGGGCTTTTGCAAAATACATCAACAGTTTAACAAAGTTGACCAAGCTGAATGAGTTTCCAAATTATTAAATACGAGTTTTCTTTTTGCTATTTCTATATTAAAGATATGTTATCTTTTAAAATTTCTATTTTCAGTATTGAGAATGCCAGAAGAAAAAGAGAACATGACAAGTTAATGAAAGAAGTAGAAGAAATCAAGGCTGGAAAGAGAGAACAGATCAAAGCGTTAAGGAATCAATTACAGAAACTACTACAGATGAATGAAGAATTGCCCAAACATATGCAGTTTAAACGGACAGTAAGCCTCAAAAAATTTGACTTTAATTTTAGCATATGCTGTTTCTGAATAGAGACTGCTATTTGATCAAGTAGGAACGAACACTTAAAGCCATCTTTCAATTTCCCTTGCCTGGCTGGTCAGTGTTCTGGCAGCTAAACTACTGGAGAACTTGTCACACAAGTTGGTTTGCATGTAGATGAGTCTCATTGTACAAAGTTTACTTCTGGATTTAGCTACTTCACATGCTTTTGGTAATAAGATAAATATAAATTTGAATCTGGTTACCAATCATTATCATACCTAACCAAGTTATCTGTTGGATAGGCACATACTATGTAATCTGATTCTCTGTGACTTCTTTTGTATAATTCACCAGCTGTTTTGAAAAGATAAAACTGGTTCATCCACAAAGTTACTAAAAAAATGACCATATATTTGTAGCTATGGGAACAGTCACCAAATTAAGCTGATTTTTTTATTAGAATTTTCTCTTGTGCCTTATTGACAACCCCTTCTGAGCCACCAGGGAAGCCCAAAAAAGCTTCTTGGCATGACCCAAATGGGACAACCACTTCAACCTGCTAGTAATATTTTCCCCCATTTTTGTTATCTTAAATGGAATTACTATCAAGAACCTAGTCACATAAAAGCTCAGAATTTATTTTCTTGACTATACCCATGGATTACCCAGTCCTGTAATTCTAGAAGCACTTAGTCAATTTCATTAAAAAAAAAAAAATTGGTGAAATCACATTGATAAACTCATATTGGTGGAAAGACTGACTTAATGGTTAAAAGATGTTTGTTAAAGGATTGACACTTGCCGAATATGGGTGACTTAATCCAAAATAAAGAACAACTGGGGCAAGTTCTGTGGCTGAGCATTTTACATACACCATTACTAGGAGCACCAACACGTCTGGAAAAAATAATTACTTGCAATTTAGTGTGAATGAGGGCCCTGTTATTTTTCCAGGAGTGAAGTAAAGAAACATGAGGTCCCTACGTATCCTCATGGGGGAAATGGCCCCTTTGGTGAAGAATATTCAAGCGGACTTGGTTTTATCAGCAAGTCACCAAAGACATTACGGCCTTTCCTAGGGGGGGTCACGGGGGAGGGGAGGTTCAGCTGATGAACATGGGCCATGAACTTCTGCCCTGTGCACAGCGAGTTGTGTAATAGTAGTTGCTTTGGGGTAGGGGGAGTTCTTTTTTTTTTTTTTTTTTTTTGGTACACTCTGCAAATGTTCTGTTAACATTCATTGCTTTTTATTGTGGGACTAATCTTTCAATATGTAACTCTGTTTTCATCATTGTTAATTATTTCTGAGAACTTTTCTCCATATTTTGTGACAGTAAAATCAAAGTCTGTGGTTTCTAGAATGAGAGAGTTTATGATATGTAGGAGAGAGTTATGATGTGGCATGGAATGGAGGACAAACCTTAAATGTCTGTATTTATGTATGAAATAGGATTGCTAAAGTCCATTGATAAAAGTACCCATTTTGGTGAACAAGTCTACTTATCTGCAGGATTTTGATCTAGATTCCAAAATTCGTGCTGAGATTGGCAAGAAAACAGCTAATAAAATTCAACGAGTGGAAAAGGAATTGGCTTGGGAAAAGGAGAAACACCAGCTTGGTCTAAAGAAGCTACAGAATAGGTAGGATCCATATTTCCTGCAAGTCAAGATGTTTGGGAACAGATATTTGAATAAAGTAGTTTCCAGTGGTTTTATGGAAGTGGTCAGATACACTGGTCTCCTACAGTAGCTACTAATTCCTAAAACTCAAGTAATCCTCTCGTCACTGCTGCTATCTCCCTGAGCTCATTCCTTTCTCATTTAAATCTGCAAAATTTTTACAAACCAAATTCTGTCATATGTATTTGTTTTTGGTTTTGACAAATTATTTATCTTGTATTTAATTAAGACAGTATGTATGTATGCATGCTCAGTTGAGTCCAATTCTTTGCAACCCCATGGACTATAGTCCGCTGGCCCAGGCAAGTATACTGGAAGGGGTTGCCATTCCCTTCATCAGGGGAGCTTCCCAACCCAGGGATCAAACTCATGCTCCTGCATTGAAGACAGATTCTTTACCACTAAATCACCCAGGAAGCATCAAAAATAAAATAGAAGCAAAGGGCTTGTAATGAAAGATGACAACTTCCTATCTGATTCCTCTCATGAATTAATGTGACTTCCCAGAAGAGACTGCTTTTTCTTTCTGCCTTTTTTAGATATAATTTACATACATAAATGCATAAATCTCAATGCATTTTTGTAGATACATAAACACAAATATCCACTACCTAGAGTAAGAACATTTGTA
Source organism: Aepyceros melampus (assembly GCA_006408695.1). NCBI lineage: Eukaryota > Metazoa > Chordata > Mammalia > Artiodactyla > Bovidae > Aepyceros > Aepyceros melampus. The sequence goes on along the minus strand of SJXQ01004822.1, from coordinate 43,869 downwards.
GCGCTCCAGAAAGTTCCCTTCTGTCCTCCTCCCAGTATTTACTCTCCAGAGATGAATGTTTATCATGAATGTTTAGATTAGTTGTGTCTGTGAACTTTCATATATATGGAAAGCTTCACTATGAACTCTCTTGTATCTGGCTTTTTTTATGCAGTATCATGCCTAAGATTATCCATGTTGATGCAGGTAGCAGTTTTCATTACTTTGAAATATTCTATTCACTGGTTATACCACAATGTATTCATCCATTTAACTGCTGATGGATATTTGAGTTGTTTCTATTTTTGGCTACAGTGAATAATGCTGTTATGAACATTCTTGTGTATATGCCTTTTGGTTGACATAAGCATTTCCGCCCTCCTAGATTTATTTATTTGTGGCTCTGCTGGATCTTCATTACTGTGTGCAGGCTTTCTCCAGCTGCAATGAGCAGGCTTCCCTGTGGCTCAGTGGTAAAGAATCTGCTTGCCAATGCAGGGGACACAGGTTCAATTGCTGATCCGGGAACATCCCACATGCTGCGGGACAACTAAGCCCTGTGCCACTATTACTGAATCAGCACTCTGGAGGCTGTGACCCACAGCTACTGTGCTTACATGCCGCAGCTGCTGAAGCCTCCATGTCTAGACCCATGCTCAGCGCTTATTTCAGTTAGCTTGTTGATATAACATTCCAAACCTGCCTTTATATGGAATTCTGTCTCTTCAGATAAATTCCCTCTGTGCTCGTCCAAATTCCCACTTTTTATAAGGATACCAGTCATTTGGATCAGGATCCACCCTAATGATCTCATTTTAACTTGATTACCTCCGTCAAGACTTTATTTCCAGATAAGGTCATATTCTGAGCCACCTGGGATGGTTAGGACTTCAACATATTCTTTTAGGTGACCCAATTCAACCTGTAACACTCATGCTTGCCATCACTGGGCAGTGTCAGATCTTTACATTTCAGTTATTCTGTCAGTGTGATTTAAATGGACATTTCCTGGATGAGTGACAGTTTTCACTCCCTTTTCCTATACTTATTGGTTACTTGTATATTCTCTTTCATTAGGCGTTTGTTCAAGTCTTTTGCTCATTTAGAACTTGGGTTGTGGTAGTCACATTCTGGATGAGACTTTTGTCATATGCGTGACGCATGTATATAGTGACATATTTGTGCATGCATGTATCCATGCATGTAAAATAACTTGCTCTCCGCTGTAGCTTGTCCTTTCATCCTCATTATAGTGTCTTTTTGAACAGAAGTTTTTAATTTTGACCAAGTTCAGTTTACTGGTGTTTTTCTTTTCACTTTATCAACAGTTTCACTGACTTAAAAAAAAAATTATTTGGCTGTGCCACTCTTTAGTTGCAGCATGTGGGATCGATTTCTCTGGCCAGGGATCAAATCTGAGCCCCCTGCATTGGGAGTGTGGAGTCTTAGCCACTGGGCCACCAGGAAAGTCCCTATATTTTCACTAACTTTTTATGGTTAGTGCGTTTACGGTGGTTAAGGATTCTTGGCCTATTTCCAGTTTGTGAAATAACCCTCCATTTCCTTCTAGAAGCTCTACTGTTTTGCCATTTTCTGTCTTGGACAATTTTTGTGAGTGCTGTAAGAGAGATCAAGTGTCTTTTGTCTCTATATTGATGTCCATCTGACCTGCTATCATTTGCTGATAGGCACATTCTTTCCTCACTAGATTGTACTGATGCTTTTTTCAAAAGTCAGGTAACCATTATGTTGAATCTATAAATCAGCTTACATGCAACAGAGACTTTAAAGGAATGATTACATAAAAAATTAAATCCTAAAGTTAAAAGATGAGGAAATGTGAACTGCTGCCAATAAATAGCAACAATGAAATTGATGAAGAACTTTTAAAAGGTAAATCTCTGTAGGCTATAAGAGGAAGGTGAACCAGAAAGAAGTATGAACTCCTGAGCTTAATGTTTTTATAGAGAAAATAGGGTAATATATGATATACATTTATCATCTCCCCATCTATTATCTATCATAACTACATGAAATATGTATTATTTTGTATATATACTATATGAGATAATAGGAAAATAAATTGCACTTCCTCAGAGTTTAATATGATCCACTTACCATAAACTGCAGTCTGTTTGAAAATTTTGACTCTTCTACATACTGACAAAACCATGGTATGCTGTTAATAATGAGATGTTTAGTATTTTCATTAGAAAATTCGACTTTAAGTACTATTCAACTTCTACTACATCCTTCTTGGTGTATATACATGGTTGAATTTTGGACTCAACATGATATAATGGTATTGTTTATCAGCATAGTACATTGTGATTTTATTTTATTGTGTAATAATTGTGTAGCATGATTGAAATGGTGACCATTACAAGTACTTATTTTCCCCCCAGATTTCGTGATTCATTGGAAAGCGATATTATTGTAGTTCATGCCATTCAGAGTGATCACAAGATATCCTCCTATAGGCTCGTGAAACCCTCTAAATACTCCAAAACCAAACGGGCAAGTCAATCAGAGAGAAGACCAAGCAAATTTGAGAGGTTTGAAAAAGAAGGAGCTGGAAGAAAGGATAGCCAGAGAGATACAGGTAACCTAAATGACAAGAGGGTTTTTGAGTCCATATTTATCAAAATTTCAAAATTGAATTCTCTTTTTGTGAGCAGAATCTTTGATTCCCAGTCATGTGACTAAGGGTGGATAAGAGCACCAAGTACTATTGATTTCTTGCTTCCCTTGTCCAACTGTTCTTAAATCTAGGATCAGACTCCTGGGCCCCACCCCAGATTGTCAGGCTAGAATACAACTCACTCTCTCCAAGGACATAAACAGAATGATGAACTGAGAATACAGATGTGAAAATAAATCTCTAATCCCTGCCTCCTGTGACTGCCCTCAGGGTGACTGGGGTGAGAAGGAGCAAGACAGGAATTCTGGGAACAGATGTGGAGAGCCTAGTCAAGGGTAAAGGGCACTGCAGCCTGGCCAGATGTAGGCTAGAGCCCATGATTCAGTACTGACTTTATTACTGTTTCACTCTCTTCATTGAGAAACATTCAATGGCTTCTTTGTGCTTCTAGGATAACTTCTGAAACCCTTACCACATATTTAATCTTTCTGCAACATATCTCTATTTTATCCCCAACAGTGTCTTCTCATGCTGCTTGATTGGCACATTTAGCTGATTGTCCTGCTTGCTGCTTCCTATTCATGTCTGAAATGTCCACATGCAGGTTCCTAATGAAGTGACCAATTCACTCCTATCCTCTCTGAATTCTACCATTTTGAGGGGATCCAGATCAAATTATAATTTTATTTTATATTGAAATATAGTTGATCTACAGTGTTGTGTTACTTTCAGGTATACAGCAAAGTGATTGTTTACACACACACACACACACACACACACACACACACATATGTTCATTAATCAGATTATTTTCCCTTGTAGGTTATTACAGAGGTTGAGGATAGTACCCTGTGCTATGCAGTGGGTCTTTGTTGGTTATCTATTTTATATATACAAAATACACTTTAATTATCAAATCTTTCTGTGGCCACCCAGGGCATGTTTAACTTATTTTTCCACAGTATCATATGTTTGAAATACGAAATAAAATGGTAACCATCCATATTATTTAACTTTTTTCATGTATATCTAAAGTATTATCTCTATGTCGCTTGAACAAAAATTGAATAATTCATCTAGTAGGTACTTAAAATTGATAAAACCAATAGTATTATTTTAATTAATTGTTCAGTTCAGTCGCTCAGTCGTGTCCGACTCTTTGTGACCCCATGAATCACAGCACGCTAGGCCTCCCTGTCCATCACCAACTCCCGGAGTTCACTCAGACTCATGTGCATCAAGTCAATGATGCCATCCAGCCATCTCATCCTCTGTTGACTCCTTCTCCTCCTGCTCCCAATCCCTCCCAGCATCAGAGTCTTTTCCAATGAGTCAACTCTTCGCATGAGGTAGCCAAAGTACTGGAGTTTCAGCGTTAGCATCATTCCTTCCAAAGAACACCCAGGACTGATCTCCTTCAGAATGGACTGGTTGGATCTCCTTGCAGTCCAAGGGACTCTCAAGAGTCTTCTCCAACACCACAGTTCAAAAGCATCAATTCTTTGGCTCTCAGCTTTCTTCACAGTCCAACTTTCACATCCATACATGACCACTGGAAAAACTATAACCTTGACTAGGCGGACTTTTGTTGGCAAAGTAATGTCTCTGCTTTTGGATATGCTATCTAGGTTGGTCATGACTTTTCTTCCAAGGAATAAGCATCCTTTAATTAATCGTTACTGAAGTATAATTGACCTACAAAACTGTGTTAGTTCCAGGTTACAATATGAAATGAAATGAAGTCACTCAGTCATGTCTGACTCTTTGCAACCCCATAGACTGTATGTAGCATACCAGGCTCCTCTGTCCATGGGATTTTCCAGGCAACAGTACTGGAGTGGATTGCCATTTCCTTCTCCAGGGGATCTTCCCAACCCAGGGCTCGAACCCAGGTCTCCTGCATTGTAGACAGATGCTTTTCCATCTGAGCCACCAGGGAAGTCATAGTGATTGCATATTTCTATACATCACAAAGTGATCACCGTGATAGGTCTAGTTATTATCTGCTACCATACAAAGTTATTACTACACTATTGACTATTTCCTGTGGTCTCCATTTCATCCCCCTAGCTCATTTATTTTGTAAGTGGAAGTTTGTACCTCTTAATCTCCCTCACCTATTTCATTCTCTGACCCCTTCCTCTCTGGCAACCAGCTATTTGTTTTCTGTATTATGAGTCTATTTCTGTTTGTTATGTTTATTCATTTGTTTTGATGTTTTAGGTTCCACATATAAGAGAAATCATACAGTATTTGTTTTTCTTATTTCAGTCAGCACAACACTCTGTAGGTCATTCATGTTGTTACAAATGTAAATATTTTATTTCTTTTTTAATGACTGATTAATGTTCTATTTGTGTGTATACCTCATATTCTTTATCCATTCACCTATCAATGAACACTTAATTTGCTTCTATATCTTGGCTGTTGTAAATAATACTGCAGTGAACATAGGGGTACCTATATCTTTTTGTGTTAGTGGAACTTTTTCCCATGGACAAATACCCAAAAGTGGAATCCTGCATCATCATATGGTAGTTCTGTTTTTAATTCTTGAGGAATCTCCTGCATCAACTTAGATTCCTACCAACAGTACCCGAGTGTTCCTTTTTCTCTATATCCTCATCAACACTTGTTATTTGTCCTCTTTTTGATAATAGCCATTCTGACAGGTGTAAGGTGATATCTCATTGTGTTTTTGATTTGCATTTCCATGATGACTGGGCTTCCCTGGTGCCTTAGACGGTAAAGAGTCTGCCTGCAATGCAGGAGACCCGAGTTCAATTCCTGGGTTGAGAAGATCCTCTGGAGGAGGAAATGGCAACCCACTCCAGTATTATTGCTTGGAAAATCCTATGGACAAAGAAGCCTGACAGGCTACAGTCCATGGGGTCGCAAAGAGTTGGACAAAGCTAAATGACTAACACCCTCCCTGATGACTAGCGATGTTGAACATCTTTTCACGTGTCTGTGATAAAGCCATTAATTTTAAGTTCTAGATTTGTGTGTTTCTGACCAGTTTTTAAATTGGCTGCAGACCACTACAGTTGGTATATATCACCTCAAATTACACGTCAAATATGACTCAGTGGCTTTTCTCTTCCCCCATCATCATGTTACAGAACTCTTTCCCAGCTTCCCAATATCTGCCAGTAGTCTGTTATTCATGATCATATTCTTTACTTGTTTAATATATGTCTTATGTCACCATTAAAAAAAAAATAAATTTCTAAGGAGTAAAAATTCTGATTTAGATCTCTTTATTTTGGTGTTCTAAAGTACTAATGGTGGGGTTTAATTCATAGTAATTGCTTAATATATACCATAACTATGGATTTGGTATATGCTTGGATTTTTTAAAATGTGGCAGATTGAAAACAATATTTGAGCTTTGTCTTGATATTCCAAGAAGATTGAAAACAATTGTTGGCTCTCTGTATAGGTGGAAGTATTAGTGTGCCAGAAGAATCAGTCATAGAGAAAGGGAAGAAATTTCGGCCTAAAACCCTAAGTGAAATTATGGTGGAAAATCAAATTGAGAAAACAAGGAAACTCATATTAAAAGCTGAAAGGGCCCAAATGAAGATTCAGCAACGAAAAAAAGAATGGGAGGAACTGTAAGTTTTTTTTTTTTTTATTCTGAAATTGCACCACAGACTCAGAATTATGCTTTTGCTTTATGATTGAATTTGATTCTATACCTAGAATAAAGTAGAAAAGTTAGAGTTTATGTGTATGGTGTTTTTGTTTTTTCTGATAGGTACAAGAGTAAACCTGATGATGACTATGAAGATCCCAAAGATGTTCAGGCCATCAAAGAGGCCCAGATATTTATGGGAGACTTTAATTTGAAGACAGCCTCAGACTATAAGATACCTGAACACATGAGAATAAATGCTGCCAAGAAGGAGGAGGAACTGGGATACCTAGACTCTATGGTACTTACCCATAGTTTTCATGACAATGAGACATTCCTTGTTTGTTTTTAATTCTGCTAAGACCATCCATTTTGTTATCTGATCCATAAAGATATATAATCATAGAAGGTTAGAATTAGAAAAGGCCTGCATCATTTCCCTAGAGTAATGCCCATTTTTACACATGAGGAAATTGAGTCCCAAAGATAAGAGATTTATCCATGATTATTAACATCACAGAACCAGTGTTCAAATTTGTTTTTTGGTTCAATACCAGTTTCATGGGTGAAAGCATTATATTTTATGGACTTTGAACTCTGAAATTCAAACACATCCTTGTTGGATATTGTTTTTGGCTGCTGTGGGCTACCAGAAACTTAGGAAAAGAAGCTACTGTGTTTAGCCTTTATTTGAAGGACTTGCAGACTTTTGTAGGTGACTCAATACTAAACAATTAATATATTCCATTTTGATTCTCTGCATTCTTTCAAACTGCTTCTAGTCATCCTGATCTCTCATGCCTGTTTTTGTACTAAAATTTCCTCTCCCTGTCATAGTAATTACTTACTTTGAATTGACAAGTGACTTCACATTCAGAGGCTCAAAAGGCATCTGAGCTAATATTTTGAGGAGACTTTTGTATATGGTCACTTAGTATGACTCTGCACATTGCCCATTTCAAGACATCACATTGGAAAGAGTGCCAAGTCATACCACAAGTATAGTACATTTGAATATTTTATAATTTTCTGAAAAATGGAAGTATCTTGAGGAAGAAGTGTCTCGTTCAATTTCACTGAAGATGCTGTACTTGCCAGCATCAAAGATTCCAGTATGGCAATTCATAGCCACAGGTAAATTTTCATTGCTCATAACTATATTTTTCTGATCAAATGGACATTTTTAATGTTTTATTAGTGACTGGTTGTTTTTCTAGCTGTTTGTCTAAGGAAATTTCTATTTCAACTATCATGTGTCATCCTTTCTCATAGAGAAATGTTTTTTCAACCACAATTTGCCAATCAGCCAACCTTAAATTTCATGGTCCAGCTAGAGGTGATGGACAGGTGTGATGTCCTGAACTGAACTACACTATACTGAAATCTATTTTATTAAAGTAATAGCATTAAATAATGTAGAACACACTAGCCCACAGGTCAGAAGATCAGAGTTCTGTTCCACTTAATCTCTGCCACTTAATAGTTATATAAACTTGGCTAGTCATGTAAATCTCCCAAAGCCTCAGTTGTATTGTCTATTAAAAACAAATAGGCAGGATGCAGGATGCTTGGGACTGAGGCACGGGGATAATCCAGAGAGAGGGT